>VZRL01000893.1:51798-148268 GCA_013397895.1 Origma solitaria | reverse complement strand
CTCAGCAGTCCGGTACCTCAGCCCCGCACCCCTCATCGCTCCCCTCATCGCTCCCCTCAGCACCCCGGTACCTCAGCCCCGCTCGCCTCATGGCTCCCCTCAGCCCCCGGCCCTTCAGTCCCGCTCCTCTCATGACTGCCCCTCAGCCCCGTTCCCCTCATGGCTGCCCCTCAGCGCCTCCCGGCCCCTCAGCCCCACTCCCCTCATGGCTCCCCTCATGGCTCCCCTCAGCGCCCCCCGGCCCTTCAGCCCCGCTCCCCTCAGCGCCTGCTGCTCCTCTCAGCCCCACCCCTGTCCCCTCACACCGCGCTCCCCTCATGGCCACTGTTCACAGCCCTTATCCCACAAACTCAGATCGCTTACCCGGCTGTGCCACAAGCCAATAGACGCGCTCGACGGACACACCGATCGATTATTTCAGGGTTGTGCGAACCGCGGTGCTCGGTGGTGTTCCACAAATTCAGCACACCCCACCGGGCTTTTCACACCATTATTTATACTCAGAAGTTCAGAGTAACTTTCCAAGTACTGCCCATCCATTGGGATTGTTTAGTAATTTAAAAGTTGCATAACCTCAGCTAACTTCTACAGGCTCTCAAGGGAAGGGTTTTCACAGGGTCTTTTTAGAATTATAATGAACATAGATCAGCTACAGGACACATGGACCTTGAGTCTATTGCTAAGTTAGCAGTGTATACACAGGCATACATCAACAACCGAACTTACTACATCCTTAATGCTTGTTCGTTCCAGGATGTCCTTGAGTCTTCGACGGTCTTATCAAAGAACATCCCTACTTAGATAATCTTGACATATTCCACGTTTTGCACCAGCCCCGCTCCCCTCAGCGCCGCGTTCCCTCCCTGAGCCCCGGCCCTGCTCCGCCGCAGGACTCATCCGTCCCTGCCGTGCCCCGGGGGCTCCCCGGGCTTCCCTCGCCCGGTTCGCAGCTCCGGAGGCAGGGCTGGATCCAGGCTGGAGCCTGTCTCCGCGGGGCTCGCCGGGGACAGAGGGGCAAAGCCTGCGGGCTGAGCCGGGATCAGCACTGCGGGGCCAGGGACACGAGGTGTGGGCGCAGCTGGTTATCATATGACAAACTTTCATGCGGTTTTATTAAAAAACATTAAATTATGGCCTGGCGAAAGGAGACAAAGCAGTTGGTGCAAATGGTATTTTTTAAGGACACTGTGAAACTCTCGGGTACAGCCCGTTGTCTTAATTTGCAATAAAATCCACTACTGTCCTCCAGCTGCCCTGTAAACACTGCGCGTTGCTGCTACCCTGCCAGACTCCGGTGCCACCCGCGGGAGTGCAGGGAATTACCCCGGAGCAGGATCCATCCCTGTGATCACTGTGATCCCTAGAGGATGACTGTGACACTTGGAGCAGGCTCCATTTCCATGGTCTCTGTGATCCCTGCCCGCAGCGACAGCGGGATGCTCGCGGAATGAGAGCCCCAGGCTGGGCTTGTATCAGCACCGGAGTGTCCAACGCTCCGGACGCGCTACCATAGCCCAGCCCGGGCAGATCCCCGGGTGGGATCTCCGACACATCCCGGGCGCACATCCACGGGCAGATCCTCCGGCAGATCCGGAGCAGATGCCCGGGCAGAGCCGCGGGCAGACACCGAGCAGATCCCGTCCCAGAGCCGACGGGAGCGAGCCGCGCGGCGCCCCGCTGACAGGCAGCAGCGCGGACAGCCCCGTCGGGGTGGAGAGCTGGAGGCAGGCACGGCGCGGGGCAGCCCCGGCTCGCGCGCCTCCGTATATAAGCGTTGCGGGGTCCTCGGGTGCGGTCCTGTCACGCTCGCACGGGGACGAGGCCGCGGCGGCGATGGCGGATTTCGATCCTTACGACGACCGGGCCTACAGCAGCTTCGGCGGCGGCCGCGGGTGAGCTGGGCCGGGGGCAGCACTCGGGGCTTCCCCCGCAGCCGGGACGGGAGCGGGGAGCGGCGCCCCTGGCCGGGCGAGGTGGGGGCGCGGCCGCAGGGCCCGGCCTGCCCCGCTTCATGGGGATGGCGGGCGGGGGAAGCGGACCGAGGGCGCTGCCTCTGGGAACTGTTTGGGCTCGTTCTGCCCCCGCCCGCCCTCCCCCAGGGCGCGGGGCTGCCGTTCCGCTGGCCGCGGCGGACCCGCTTTGTGCGGCGGGGTGGGGGATGCGGGTCCCGAGGGGGTCCTGGGCGTCCCCGCAGTGCTCCGGCCAGCGCCGCAGGATTCAGGGCCGGACGGCTCGGGAGCGCCGGGAAGGGGCGGGAGGAAGAGGGTGTCGCTGTTCCCGCCGTCCCGGAGGCGAGTGGAGGGGGGATTTAGGGAGGTGCTGGGCCAGAGCCAAGGAAGGCCTTGAGGAGCTCATGCGGAGCCGGACCGGGATGGGTGGAGGAAACGTCCCTGAAGGACTGGAGCAGGGCAGGAGGCAGGGTGCTGTGCTGGCGGGACGAGACGCCCCCCGGCAGCGGGCAGCTTTGTGGTGCCTGCGGCGGGAGGAAATGGGAGGGCTTTTTGGTGCCTCCGCTTGGGGAGCTATGGGAGCCGCTGTCCTGCGTGATCCGGGCCTCCGGGTGCTGACTCCAAAACCCTGATCCTTAGGAATCGGGCTTGTCTCTGTCTCTTTGCTGAAGAGTGTGTTTAGAGGAAGAGCTATAGAGACAATAACCAGTAATTAGAAGTTTATCTTAAATCAGGATAGGAAGGTACAATCAAACAATTGACTTTTTTTGAGGTTTGTGCTGTTACAAGTTTCTGTGTGCACTGAAATAAAGCACTAGGCATGAAACTGTGGAATAAACTTCCTTGTGAGCAAGCCTTCACAAGTATATTACTGTATAATCTAATCTTTTAAGGTGTGTTTCCTGATCAACAGTGTTCATACCCTTTTCTGCTCTTAGAGGAATAACTTGGTTTCATTTCAGACTCTTTAGGCAGCAGGGAGGAGCTGCTGGAGTTAGAACAGCAGTAAGTTTTTCTTGTCTTTGGAAAGTTCTCTGACACTTTAAGATTTCAAGCTCATTTTCATGCACTGATACCCTTTGTGTCTTAATTCAGAGATGTCCCAGAGCAAACGGATGGTGTAGCCACTTAAATTTGTTATTTTTTAAAATTCTGTAACAAAATAACCTTGCCAGCAGGCTGAAGTGGCATTTGACTCATAAAAAACTCAGATATTGCTGCACAGTGTATCCTAGTCAATGTAGGCACATTCTGTGAAGTATTAAAATGCCAATTAAAATGTTATTTAATTTTAATTGTAAGAGAGCTTAAACTTGCTCTCAGGCAAGATATAGATCATTGTTTGGTGAACTAAAGGCATCCTGCAATTTAGTAGATGTCTTTCCAGATGAGAAAGTGTACTTATTCTGATTTACCTGCACTTCAGAACATCAGATACTACTAATACTAGAGTCCAATGTATACTTCTATCTAATTTATCATTATCACTATTAAGTTACTAATAGCTAATTCACAATTTAACAGGTCTTTGTGTGTATTGTATGAAGTCCTGTAATACATGAAGTGTATTGAAAACATGACTGTTCTTCTTGAAGGTTCTGATTAAAGAATCCCATGTTAATTTAAAGTGGCTTCCGCTCATTTTTAGGCACTCTCAGACTGTAGGAATAGTGTAAACTCAGCTGAGATGTAGTAGTTTTTGTAGAAGTTGCATTTTGCCTAACCTTTGGTGTGCACAGCGAGTAAGCACAGGATTCCAGTGTGACAGATGGGAAACCAGTGCCCAAGAGGTTCTAACATATGTAAGTTATTTGCCTCTTACAATCTTCAAAATTGTGGTGGAAGAGCACCAGGATATGACTGGTGTGATGAGATGGGATTTTGCTACACCTGAAATGTCTGGTGATGCACTGACTAAAAGCTGAATCATAATATTAGGGGATGCAAAAGTAATTTTATTCCTCGTGAAGAATGTGATGCTGACATTAATGACAAAAAGCTTACTATAAGCTTTTCAGAAAGTGTTTTGGAGTTGAAATTTGACAGGAAAACCTGTAGTTAAGTATACTGAGGCCTAGTTGAAACTGAACATCTGCAGAGCTTCTCAGAGTTGAAAAAAAAGGAGTGTCTACCACCCCTGATTCGCTAGGCTGTTTATTTAGGTGTGTCTTGAAGTGCTGGGCACCTTACTAAAGGTTAAGATTCACCTGCTGAAGTGCTGCACAGGTCAGTGAAAATGGGGAGTTAGTCCTTATGCTTCTCGCAGTTTGGATACCATGTCTTACCCATCTAGCATTAAAAGGTATCTCCTAATTTTTTTGCTTGGGTAAGCTTTTTGTTGAAGACATCTGGTACTTACTCTAGACATGTTCTGGGTTGCTTGAATAAGTTGGATATGAATTTAGTGTTGTGGTCTTGGAGGGTTGGCACTGTCGTGCTGCTGATCCTTATGCTGCCCCAGTAAAGCTCTAATGTCAGTACCCACATAGGCTGTTGTCTCTGTGCAGTGCAAAAGGTAAATCCTGAGCTTTGATCTCTAGTGAAAGGCTATTTAACTCGAATAATCGCTTTCAAAATGTCCTTCATTTTGAACTTTTGGCAGATCTTGCTTTCTGGAGACGTAACTTTGCAAACTAAACTTTGCAAAAGAGTAGCTTCAAAATGGAAGTTAAGTTGTTTTCTCCCCAGTATGGCCAAAGTGATTAACTCAACCCAGCAAAGTTTAATTATGGGGATGTTGCTAGAAGCAAGCTTTTCTCTTCAGCTTTTTGCTTTGGTTTTCTGAGAAGGAAATCAAATCATGTCTTTTAGATTCCCAGAGTAAGATGACACAATTATTACCTAATTGTGTCTAAGCAAAAGTTTAGAGTGGGAATCACAGATATTCATTCAACACTCTGGTTCGCTTAGTTCAGATGTGTTTTCAATTATTTTTTTACTTTTGTCCTACTTGGTTGCAAATGAGAGAATCTTCCAGTCTCATTGTTTGGTTACTGAAGTCAGCCCATTTATTTATTTCACAGTTTCAGTGTTGAAAAAAAAAATGTAGGGAAGTACATAAACAGTTTATTTTTGTGTTTCTATACCTGAGTTCCATAAGAAACTTGGTTTGGAACTTAGTTATTGACCATTCTTGTCCTTCAAATGAAAACTAAAATACCAAAGGTATAGTTATATATTTGATAACCAAGGCCTTAATATTGTATTGGAGAAGAGTATTTAATTTTCTGACTTTAAAATCAGTCTGGATTGCACAATAGGGCATGGGTTTTCACACATGCACCCTGTGAAGTTCTGGTGCACTGTGGTGGAAAGGAGGTTTGTCTGTAGCACAGAAAATCCTTTTGGGGATTGAGGGTGTGGTTTTAGAAGTGGCTCAAATGGAGCGGAATGGAGGTTGTTGATGAAAGTTTGTAGTTCCAGTCCTTGCTCTCCTTGCCATCTTGGCAGAGTGCTCTTTGCAGCTGTCCAGATCGCCTTGTTGGTCTCGCTGAGGATTCAGCTCCAGGGTAGGTTTTTCGGTGAACCAGCTCCCTGTGAGGTGACTGGCAGCTCTGGGAATGTCCTGAGAATATGTACAAGGAGGCTTCTTTGAAACTCAGCTGGGGAAATTCTGATATTCCTGTAGAACATAAAGATTTTCTGGTTTTTGGATGCAAGTTAAATGTATGGTATTTTAATAGCCATTCATGAGAATTAATAGCCGTACATGAGAATTAAGGACAAAGGCATGGAATTGATTCTGCATGTTATGGGATTATTTAGAACAGCAACTGAGCTTTCTCGGAGTTCTTCCTTAAAACTCAGTCTTATGACTAAAGTTAATTCACAACTATTACAGCTTTGGTTCTCCAGTATGTTTTTGACTTGTTAATGAGACAAAGGCAGATGAGGAATATTGTCAAAAATGCAAAAATACAAACCTGGGTGGACACTAATTAAAGATATGTAGGTTGTGATTCAAGTAGGTTTAGCAACATGTTGATAGTGTTGGTGACAAATGATTCTTGCATGGAGCTGCTAAATAAGGTACAAATGACAGGCTCACCTAGGAAGAGTTAAGGAATCTTATTCAAGCTTAATGCATTATCTGATTCATTAGTAATAAAATATTTATTCTTGAATGAAAAAAATAGTCAAGTACCTTGCTTGCCCAATGGATTTTTTGGCTGCATGCAACCAGCCAGAATAAAAGGAAATGATAAAATTATTTGACCTTCTGGATTTTAGGAAGGACTCTGCAGCAATCTAATTGGTCCATGTCACATTGGCAAATCCTGCTTTGGTACAGCTTGTGTTCCACCGTGGTTTTGAGTGCATGGGGAGCCTCAGGGAAAGGAAACAGACACAAGCAAAGCCCAGTAGAAGGAATGTGATAAAGGGAAGATGGACAGAGTAGTAAGTAGATATTTCAGGTAAAGGTCAGAGATTGCTTATGTGGTTGTTGGGACCAGTGGCATCCTGTAGTCCACAAGTCCAGGTGCTTTAACTTCAGGTTGCCTAGTACATACCTTGCTCTCTGTACAGAAATTTCAAGTTGACTTTTAAAGATTAGGCTCTGCAGGAAGTTCACACTGTGAACTTGTGTGTTAGGTTAGTACAGTAAAGAATTTAGCTGGGACAATTTAGTTCCTCGGCACCCAGTGCCAAGAGTTTAACTGATACTGAGGGACAGGACAGGAGAAGACCACCCAGTTTAACTCTGTAATTCACAAGATGAAACAAGTAAACATCCAGATAGCACAGATTTTTTTTCTGCTTCAGAACCCCTTGTTCAACCAAATCTATTTTGTGTTCAGCTCAAAGCATTCTAGTCCAGATACCTAACAATTATGGCAACAGCTTCAGACTTAGGTGAAGGTGTTTCTGTTAAGCTAAATATTGCTGAGATGATTTGGGTGATTGTGGAGTGGGAGTTGGTAATATACTGTCTAGTTAAAAGCATTGGATCCAACTTAATTTCAGGATAAGCTGACAAACTTGTGCTATACCAGTATTTCTTCATTGCTCTAAATTATTCGTAACATCTATTCGAAGATGTTGGTTTTTTAGAGGTAATGTTTTTGAGCAGGGGACAGTAGAGATAACCTTACATTGCTTTCCTTAATGAATTGTGGGTTGAGAAGTTCATTCATCACTTCATTAATGAGTTCACCTCTTATTGTATTCAATTTCCCACTGAAGTACTGCATCAGGTAATACTGGAAAGGAGCTGACCAACAGTTTAGGTGGCAGGTACAGGCAAAAGGATAGGAAAAACTAACCAAAGTTGTGGGAAAATCCACTTGCAGCCAGACTTAGCACCTGAGCAGTGCTATGGACTGACTGCACTGTGGCTGTGCTGGGAGGCAGTTCCAGAGGCACTGTGCTTTTTCCAACAGGTCTCGTGGTGGTGGCCTTGGTTCCCGCAGAAATAAAGAGCTGCCAACAGAACCCCCTTTCACAGCATATGTGGGAAATCTGCCCTTCAACACTGTCCAAGGAGACATAGATGCCATCTTCAAGGACCTCAGCATAAGGAGCGTACGACTAGTCAGAGACAAGGAAACAGACAAATTTAAAGGTGAGTGTTCGGAGTTCTTTGGTGGTAGATGAATAATTGGTAGGAGAAAAAGTCACTTTAATAGGGAATTTCAGTCTAAAGCAGTTGTTCTCTGTTTTTATGTTAACATATGCAGGTTTTCTTATTCACTAATGTGTAAATGTATCATTTGAATGAGAGTCACTGTCCCATCACCTTGAGATACAGAGTAACCTGAGTGACTAGTCAATATTTGCCCTGATATAAAAGAACTTTCTCAAACCTTGTCTGGTATGAATTCTTATCAGAGCTGACCCACTTAAGACCCATGACCTTAAGCATTGACTAATTCCTTTACTTCAGAAAAGTCCCATTGCTTCAGCTCTGTCTGTTTTTTAGTAGACAGGTAGAAAAGGCAAGGAGATAACCCATTCAGGCCGTTGTTTTAGAGAATGTAAATTCAATTGCTATGGAAATTGTCTGGTGGAAATGGACTGTATTTGTAAGTTACTTTAAGGGGTGGAAAAGCCTTGCCTTGGATTAAAGGGCCTTTGAAAAAGAGTAAATCCTAAATGATGTGATGACCCAAAATCATACTGCTGTCCACATAGGTATTTCAATTTCTGGTTTAAAAACACTAGGAACCAAGTGTCAATATTCAGCTAAATAACTGTCTGAAGGCATAGATCAGATCTAATCTATAACGAGAATTCCGTGGAAAAGGGAATTAGGCTCTTGGCATTCACAGAGTGCGCAGAGTTTTGTTTCAGGATTTGCCCCATCATTAATAGGTGCAGGTAAATGTGTTTGTTGTTGATGTTGATTGGTTTCTGAGCCATGTGCATCGTGCATCTTGCATTTGCACATCACAACTTGAGTTTAAAAGAGAAGGAAGCTATTAGCAGATATGCAGGAGCAGTAGCTTCTTACAAAGGCCTTTTAAAGTGCTATTAACTTGAGATTTGTTCCTTACAGGATTTTGTTACGTAGAGTTTGATGAGGTGGAGTCACTCAAGGAAGCTCTTACATATGATGGTGCCGTAAGTACACTTGCAATTAATTTGTGAAATCAAAGACAAGCATAAGTCTCAAACTCTTTGGCGGAATCCTGAACAGGTTCTCCCCTTGATTTAACAGCTTTTGGGTGACCGGTCACTCCGAGTGGACATAGCAGAAGGCAGGAAGCAGGATAAAGGTGGCTTTGGCTTCAGAAAAGGTGGCGGGCCTGATGACAGAGGTGACTTCCATTTTTCTAAGTAGCTTCTTAAATATAATTGTCATAGTTATGGCTTCTGGTGCTGACTAATGCTAAGACAAGGCATGCAAGCGAACCTGAAGATCGTATTGAAAGGAGAAATTTTGTATGTGTATATATACGTGTCTCTAACCAGCTGCCGCTGCTGCTCCTGAAGTGTCTGGAATTTAGCTGTGCTTTGTGTCCAAAGGCTGGATGTATTGTCACTCCTAGCCCAGGAAGTGAGACCAATACCCCTAATAATGTGTTGTGTCTTGCAGGGGACAATCATAAGCCCAACAGTCTGATCTGCTACTATTTTATGATGATGTATGAAAAGTGAGTGAGCACAAGTAGACAAGTGCTTATTTTGGACTATGTCTCTTGTTCCAGTGTAAAAATGTTCTTGGCTATAGTTGAAGGTTGGTTGAACCAGACTCACCAAAGGTTTTCAGTGAATTTGTATTAGAGAAACTTTTTTGACCACTTATTCTTGGTTAACTTAAACTGACTGTTTGTTCCTGTGCAATGGAACTTGGTAATACCGAAAGGAAAGGATTTTCCAGCAGCATAACTTAGGATGTTGAAGGACTGAAACATTGGTTTGGTATTCCCTTGCTCAGTCTTTCCCACAGCTTCAGACCTGAACACAATTGTGGCTTTTTTCCTAGGAATGGGAGGAGGTTCCCGAGAATCCAGAGGAGGTGGATGGGATTCCAGAGATGACTTCAATTCTGGTATCAGTATTAACACTTATACAGATAGGAAGCCTAAAAGGCACTGAAATGTTCTCATTTTCATTTGTCCCCGTTACTGGTTTGATTGCATCTACTGTATGTACCACCTTTGGACATCCTGCAGCTGTGGTGGGATTCCTCGTGGGGAATCTCCCGTTGCCCTGTAACAGAGGAAAGAGTCTTGATATAAGATTCTACGAAATGACCCTAAATGGACAGAATTCTTGTCCAGATGTAGCCTATGGTGACTCTTTTAAGCATTTCTCAAACATACAGCTAAGTAAATTTCTGAATAGTAGCAGAAACAGACAGATCATGTAGGAAAGCTAATATTCTGTCAGAGCAGAGGCTTTCATCTTCTCAAGGAGATGTGATGTCATTGTATGTGTGTCCCTGAAGTAACTGACTTCTCAAAAGTCAGATTAGTGTTCCAAAGCACTTGTAAATGCAAAATGTTCTTGAACTTTTAGACCTGTTTTGGTAATGCAGCTGCAGCAAGTGCCTGAGCTTGCTGAGTGGAAGGTAGTGACAGAGCCACTGGGTTTGCTTTTAACTTCCAGTCAGTTCCAGCTATTACAACCCAGGGTGGCATTAACACAATTGCTTTTGTCCTCTGAACTCATGGGTTTGGTCCATTTTCTGATGGGGAGATGTTGGCAAGTGCAACTTTGCAATGTCTGTTCTCTGTGTGAGTACGATGTAGGAGAAGCAAAGTGTGCCCTTGCCCCCAGCATGGATTGGAGCCTGATGCTGGAGGGAGGAGCTTGCTGCAGCACTGCGCTTAACCTGCCTTTGGAGCTAAGCATTCTGTGTCACAGCTTCCTACCTTCTTTGGCAGCTTCTCCAAATGTGGATGCATTTCAGCCTGTTAAATGCTGGATGAGTGATTTGTGAGCCAAAAGTTTAGCATTTCAGTCTTAGCTGCTACAGAAGTTTTTCTTCTCAGGTTGTGTACAGCCTTGCTCTGGATCAAGTCTTTAAAGATGGCTTGTTTGGCACTGAAGTAAGTAAGGGACAGCTCTGCAACTCTGCCAAATACTGCAGTGGAAAGGAAAATCTCAGTTGGGAACCAAACAACTTTTTCTTCCAGGCAGCTTCTGAAAATCTGATTGTATTACCTTTCCATATGCTGTTAGCCTGAAGTATCCTCCTCCCATTGAATGCAGGCAGTGGGGGCTTGGAGGATACTCAAGGATAGTCACTGGTATAGACTGGAACTCTGGTCAGTGACAGACAGTTCTTGTTGGGGTTTTTTTGGTTGGTTTTTTTTTTGGTGTTGTGGTGGTTTTTTTTTTCTTGTTTTTTTTTTGCTTGGTTTTTTTTTGTTGGGTTTGGTTTTTTGCGGGGGGTTTCTGTTGGTGGTTTTGGGTTTTTTGTTTGGTTTTTTGTGGTTTTTTTCTTTGTTTGTGGGGTTTTGTGGTTTTTTTTGGTGATACATAATTTGAAGAAATGCGTTCAGTTTAAAGTCTGATTTGTTTTTTTTCCCCAGCCTTTTAATTAGTCTAGTAAATGTCTGGTCAGTTTATGGTACAGCTAAATAGCCCTTACTCTGGGGTCTTACTCTGTTTTATAAGGACTGATATTTCACCACGCCCCAGCTATTTTCCCATTTGCTCTGCTCCTTCAGATTTCATGCTAAGGCTGTAGCTGGTGTGATGATCTGGCTATGGAAGTACTTTGAGTACATGTAGTGTTATCTCTCAAGTCAGCTAATGGTGTTAAGAAACTGAAGTTGCAGCTGAGGTTTATATTTCAAACTCACTTGACACACTCTCCTGCATTCCAATAAGCCTCTAAGTGGATAAAGCACTTTGTAAACTTGGCCTAGTATACCTGGTTTCAAAAGGAACCCGAACGACTCCTCCAGAAGGTGCTAGAGCTCTGTGAAACAATCTGTCTGCAGACCCAGGCTCTCAGTGCATCACCTTGGACCAACAGCGGTGACTAGCAAGGTTTTCCAGTCATCCAGATAAAAGTCTAGATGAAACACATTGCAAAATATGGTCTTTAAATTCACTGTCTTCCATCTTCAGGATTCAAAGATGATGACTTCTTGGGAGGTCGGGGTAGAGGAACCCGCCCTGGAGACCGGCGACCACCAGGTGCCTCCATGGGAAGTGGTGGCACTGGTCGCTTCAGAGATGGGCCTCCCCTTCGTGGGTCTTCCATGGACTTCAGAGAGCCAACAGAAGGTAAACTCCTAGCTTGTGTGATTCGGTCTTCTTCACGAAGGAGACTCCTGGTGTTGTCAGGTTAAAGCTCCTGCCCTTGCCAGGCAGATCTCACAAGCGGAATGTTTTTCCTTTCAGAGGAAAGAGCACAGCGACCCCGGCTCCAGCTCAAACCTCGAACAGTCGATACTCCCCTCAATCAAGTAGCCAATCCAAACTCTGCGATCTTTGGAGGAGCCAAGCCCCGGGAGGAAGTAGTAAAAGAGCACGACTGAGTTTGGGGTTGAGAGGGAATGGGGAGGCGGGAGAAAAAGCAAGACAGTACAGAGTGACTAGCTCTGCTGGAATGTCAACCCTGCAGTTTACCATTCCTGCCATCTGGTATTTGTCCTCTTTGAAACCGAAAACACAGAGCTTGTGAATGCATGTCAGCTGTTAACAAGTGGTTTTTAGTACGTTCTTGGCTTTGCTGTATCTAGTGCCTGCTTTGTGCTGAGTTTCCTTCTTCTGTTTCCTTCCAAGCAGCACAGTTGCCAGTAGATAAGGCAGTGTGGCTGCTTCCACAAGTGTGGAGGTCTCTGGACAAAGGTGCTGCTTCACTTCTTCTTTCTGGGTTTGTTTTACTTTAGAAGCACAGGTTAGACTTAGTTATTTCCCTGTATCGTTTCCTTTTACTTCCTCAGTGTTCCTCTTCTGACCTGCATGTCTCGTTCTGTATTGCTGTGGCTCTGAAGAGGAAAACTGAAGAGTCCAGATGAGTTGAACAGAAATTTACAGTTCTGAGTAGTGAAATACCATTTATGACAATTGGTAATAGTCACTGTTCACAGCAGAGCCCCTTACTAAACTAAGGAGCGCAGCTGCCCTTTCCCATGGGTTGCTAGGAAGGATCAATTTAATGGATGCCTTGCCTGACAAGCCTGGTGAATAGCTGGTGGGATCAGTATGGATAAAGCCTCTGCCAGCAGCCTCCTCCTGCTGGCTCTTGACTTCCAAATGGTATGATGCTACTATACCTCTGAGCTCAAGGTTAGTGCTGCAAAGCTGTGCCTGTTTGAGCACAACTGCTCACTGGCTCTTTCTGCTTACTTTTTTGGGTTTTACATGTTTGGTAAATTTTTAAATGAAGTTTCTACCAATAAAATTTGACTTTTTTATTTTTGTTGAAGGAGTGTATACTTTGCCATGTAGTATTTGATCGTCACTATCGCCTGTATTTCTTGGCCTAGTGGGGTACAGTTTTAGGGCTTCGGCTTTCAGAATACCTTGAAAATGGGCAGATTAGGGATCTTTCTGCGATAGATTCTCATGTAGAAGTTTGGGTAAAAAGCATCTCTTGTTGCTGCACCTCTCTTCACTTGAAATGTTTCTTGCCAGTGTTGTGTAGGAGGAGGGAGGGGAGGCTGAAGCAAAAGGAGGAGTCATTAATGTTTAAAACCAAAACCTGCTTCTACCACACCGAAGTGTGGACGTGTCCAGTCTATGGGAAAACCTTGGGCCCCTATTGCCAGTGCTGAGAGCCTTCAGATAAACCAGCCAGCACCCCAGAGTACTTGCAAGAGGAGGTTGGAAGCATGGCTGCCCCACTACCAGCACCACTGCTAGTGATGAATTTCTTCCTTAAGGTTCCTATTGTAAGTCAGAGTCCCAGCAATTTACAGAACTACTCTTTCCTTCTTTCTGCCTTTCACTTAATCTGCTTCTGAGATAAGAACCATTTGTCTAACACTAATACTTAATTTAAGACAGACATGCATTTGTGTGGTTGTATTCCAAACCAATAATTGATCTATTTACATCTTCAATGTGGAAAAGATTTTAAGAACAAATTCCCATATAAAAACTCACTTCTAGTCAAGACAGTTGACTTTTAAATGTAAAAACAAAGGAAAGAAAAAAAGAAAAGAATTCCAAACACTTAACACATTCTGCTTCATAACAAAATAAATTTATGGATATGGTATTTTGTGAATGATCTTTTAAATAAAAGAAAACATTAAGTAATATTTAACATTGGTCTTTATTTGAGTCTGCCATGTTTTTCCCCCCCTCAGTTTTCAGATATTGTGTTAATTTGTCCTAGAGTCATTCTGATGCAAAATAAGGGGGGGAAGAGGAAAAGATAAAGGGGAGGAATATAATCTAAAGAGTGCTGGAACAGTAAAGTAAAAATTGTTTATGGGTGGAAATGAGCCAAATTTCTTTTTCCTGTGGCTTCAGTGTCACTTGAGTGCATTGCTAAGGCTGCCAGGTGGGATTTGGAATTGCTGCAGCTTGCAGGTCCTGCAGCTGATCAGGCTGTGCTCATCCAGCTGGTGCTGCTGCCCTGTGCCCAGCCCTAGGCAGGATGCACACTTCCAGTGCAAGTACTGAGCAGTGTCATGAATGCTTTATGCTGAGACAGTAAATGGATCAGCTACTGCTGTCTTGTCCACTTCCTCCAAACTTTTCCAACTGACCTGTTTCCCACTAGGCATAATGGTTAAGGAGGTTGTTGCCCTGTGGCTTTGAAGTATGTGCTTACTGCAGGGTAAGTTGAAAGAGGCAGAACCATGTTTTTATTGAGGAAATGAGCTCTGTCCTCCCTGCTGGTTTTATTGCTTTCCATAGCCTGAAATGATGGGAAGTGTTCCGCCTTCCCTCTCTTTAGACCTGCTCTTACCACAGCTTGACAGAGCCCCAGTCCTCTCTGAAGCCAGAGCTGTGTGTGCCAGCGCCTGGCTGTCCTGCCTGTCAGCCTGAGCTGTGTGGAAGAGCAGGGCTGGCTGGGAGTTGGTCCCCTGAAGCTCTTGCCACAGCTTATCTGCAGCTGCTCTGTCAAGCTGGTGCTGCTGGAAGCAGGAATTTCATCACTGTATGGAGAAAAGGAACCCTGATGAGTGAGAGAGGTGGCAAATGGCTCATCCCAGTTCTAGATGCTTTTTCCTGTATCTGCTAATAGTGGTTTGGTCAAGAGTTTCTCACTAGTGAATGCAGCCTGATCCCAAAATCATTGTGTTGTCATTTTATTATTTTTTTAGTAATTTTTCATATGCAAACATCCATGCATTGCCTGGTTTCTTTGGAGCATTCCACACTGTGCTTCCCATGTGGCTCAGGGTCAGACTCCTCCCGTCCTTGTTCTTTCCCTCCTTCAAAAATTCAGTAGATGAACATTTTCCTATACAGAAGCTTATCAAATTAGCTTGTGATAACAGTTGACACAACTATATTTAATATATGGATATGGTATTTAAGTTTAGTAGGAGAAAGCAAGATTATTTCCTTCCCATCTCACCAGCAAAAGCAGTTGAGGTTGAACCTGTAATGCTTAACTTTACAGCTTGAGGCTAGGACTGGCATGGCAAAGCCCAGACTGAGAAGGCACCAGCAGTGTAGCAAATGGATCATTCACTTTGTAGCTATTCATGTTCTCACTGAGTTATTTCTAGTCGCTGTGTAGAGCTTTCTTCCAGCTTAAACTTAGAAAAATAAACAAAACTGAAGGCAGGAAGGCACCAGGCAGGTTTTTGAACTGAAACTGAGTTTGCTTTGCTACTGTAGGCAGTGCTTTTTCTCCAGTTTGGTTGCAGGTGGGGAAGGTGGGAGTCTGGAAGAGCTGTTGGACACTGCAGCAGTGAACACTAGCATTTAATGTGCTGCAAAACTCTGCTGTCAGCCACCAAAAAATAATCCCCACTGAGCTCCTGAGTCCAGGAATGCCCCTGGGAAAGCTCATCCCAGTCCTCGGCAGCACCCGGTGCTGGCCACGGCTGTGCTGCCGACTCATTGCGCTGTGCAAGCCTGGAGCAACTTCTGAGGGGGCTCTTTGTGCTTGTGGCCATCAGGGTTATTCTGATGGCTGAAGAAAGAGGTGGAGGAGTGTTCACACTCTCAAATTACAGGCTGGTGGTGGTGGAGTCACGTTAAATTCATGCCCTTGAGTGTGGCTTACTGGCCTACCGAAAGCAGTAACAACTTGTTCACCTGCTTCTGACATGTGCTGCCACTCCTCAGTCTCCAGTGCTGACCACAAATTTCTGAGGTTCTGCACGTGTCCCAGGGCTGATGGTGACTGTGGCCAAGCTTGCTGTCCCAGGGCAGTTTTGGATGATACTGATATTTTTAACTTGTGTTATGAATATTGTTATAGTTTCAATCCTGACTTTAGCACATAGTCTAGTAGGAGCATTTGCTACCTGTACTACTGGCTGCGGACTTGTCTTCAGAAAAGATGATAAAATTGTGAGAATTTTAGAGCGAATCCTGTAATATTGCAACCCTTCCTCTTTGTAGGAAAGATTTAATGCTAAAGCCAGCAAATTTTAGAATGCATATGCAACCCCTTCAAGCAGAGTGCTGGTGTGTTGCAGCTTGCGGAGCAGCCCTTGTCCTGCCGCCTGCTTTGGACAAATCTGCTTGGAGTGACTTTGCTGCAATCCCCCTGTTCCCCTGGGTGTGTTTTGAACACAGGCTCTGTGTGTCAGGTTGGCTCCAAGGCATAGTCACAGATTTTCTGTACTGACCCCATTCCCTCTCCGTCTACAGAAGCCATCGTGGTTATTCACACTCACAGCAAGAGTGCAGGCGAGGGGCTGCTAACACTGAGCATCTTGAAATCTGTGTTAAGTTTATGTTTTACATTCTGATGACTTCTGTGTTTCACTACCAGTTGAGTGCAAAGGCTCTGAAGGAATGGGGCCGCTCCTACTCCAGCATATTCTAGTGTAGAATCAGTTACCTTTGTAGTTCTCAAGGGCTTCTCTGGGATGGATTCTTGGGATGCAATTTAGTTGGTGTTGCTCATCTTAAATTTTTAGAAAGGGGAGTTTCTGTGACTGAAAACAAATTTGTTTTCCAGCTCAGAGTGAAATTTTCTCATCTGGTAATTGATTCACTCCTCTTAAATGCCATTTACCCACTGCAGGAACAAAGAATATTAAAGGTGGTAGAGCAACATCTTTTATTTGGTGCATATATTTATTCTGTTTTTCATGATAGCACTTACAATAGCAGTATTAAACCAAACTGAATAGAAGCATTTAGGATGGTGCAATCATATTTTTGACCCTGCTTGCTGAAAGTCTTTAATCCTTCAGTGCCAGACACTTGACTCTCAAGCCTGATGCACATTAGTAATAGCAATACCTTGATGACATTATATGTTCAGCCCCTCTCCTGTGCGTTAGGGCCTGCAGGGAAGCTCTGCTGTTCTCCTGTGTCTGCTCACAGGAACCCGAGACGGACACAAGACACAAGCCATCGGGTTCTGGTGGCACGTGCGGTGTCACGGTGTGTGCGTAGTGTCGGCGTTATTACGTCTGAGATCGTGTTCCTCATCTTACTGTACCTGTTTGAGTGACTAAATCTAAAGCATTCTCTGGTTTCCGTTTCCATTGTGGCAGCAACTCTGTTCCGTGACATCGCCTGCTCAACAGCAGGTTCAGTGTGACATCAGCTTCCCTCATTTCTGTCCCCTCTGCAGCAAAGTACGTCCAGGGGCTTTGAGGACTTTCAGCGCTGTTACAGGAACAACCCTCTTACCTGTGTGCTCACCAATTCCTGTGTAAAGCTCTGGAGTATCCCAGGGTTGATGTTTTTGGGATGTTATTGCTGGGAATGCTGCCACCACCTTTCTGCCCAAGCCAGGTTAGCGTTCCCCATGGTCAGGATTTGCTTCCTACCACGAGATTGTTTTGTTCATGTCACCGTGCTCCTGAGATCTGCCTCTTTCTTTTAAATAAACCAAAAACTCACAAAGTACCTCTATAAACCCCTGCAAAATCTGTACTGTAACAAATCTGTATAATTTGTATTGCTGTACAAAAATTCAAATAAAAGCATTCAAACCTTCTAGGTTTTTGTCTTCAAATTTAAGAATTATTGTGTCTACAAGGATGAGCTGAGCAGGATAAGAACGGGAACCTTTGCAGCTCCATAGGGATGCTCGGGATTAGTCTTTGCAAAGTTTACTTGGCCAAAGTTTTGTGAAGCACCCAGAGATCCTGACTGTGAGCTGACTTTCCACTGGGTGGTAGCAGCATTTATTTTCCTTCAGCAGGAACAGAGCCACTTTCGGTTTCAGCTCGGAGAGATCTGAGGAGCAGCTGGGGCAGGGGAGGAGGCAGCTCTTCCCCTTCGCCTGGGGAAAGGCTCGTTCTGCTACAGCAGAGAGAAAAGCCCTTTCTAGGTGTATACAAAACTATCCAGCACTACTTCAGCATGTCAGAAAATTTCCTCCAAGAGGTAGCTTGCATTAAAGCTGCTGTGAAAATTTTGCGAAACAAATGGAATGCACTGCAATCCCAGTTAATGGTTGAGATGAGACACGTGCTTATTCTGTCCCAAAGCATAAGGGGCTTGATGCTGGTGCACAGAAATGCTTGACTCACAAAGCTGGTGAGCTTGGAGCCTGTTGGAGCTCAGAAAACGTGTTGGAGCTTTCTCAAACCTTCCAGCATTGCGTGTGTTTGTGCAGAAGGTGAGGTTTAGATGATGCCCTGTTTTCCTGTCCTTGTTTCACTGCTAATTTTTGATCACTGTTAGTCACAACACCTGGTTCAAGGAAAGCCAGCTGGTCTTTGAGCAGCCCCCACCTTTAGCTGAAAGAATGTAAACCAGTCCTCAGGGCATTCGGCTTCCCAGGGCCCAGGTAAGCTGGGCAGGGTGGAAGATGGGTTCTAATGAGCTCTCTGGACCCACAAGATCTCTCTGCAGCTCTCTGCAGGTGAAAAAGTGGGTTAGGTTAGCTGGTGAACCTGCCTGAAGGAGTAGGAACTTTGTGTTATATTATGGAGGAAAACAAACCCAAGCTGAAATGGGTGAGCTTTGAAAAGAACATGAAAGCTGAAATTATAATGTGATGTTTCTATGACTTACTACAGTAGATAAAAACATGCTTGCTCCTGTGTCTTTGACCTTTTGTCAGATGAGAAATGGTTTCTAGCAGCAGGGCTGTGAGGCAGAGGGGTTACAGGAGGGGGAGGACAGACAAGGGCAGAGCCTGGTTTCCCAAGCTGGGCTTGGTGTCTGAGGGGTCATTTTGTGTGTGTTGGAGGGAGCTTGGTCTGGCCTCACGAAGAGTAGAACCTGTGGCTGTGCTGGAAAGTGCTTGGAGTGAGGACTCATCCCAAACCTTTACATCCAGCCCTTCTTGGGAGAAATGTGAAGAAGGGAGATAGGATCCACCCTATCCTCAGTAGAGGTGTGTGCTGCTGCAGTAATTATCCTCCGAGCAAGGTGGTTGGCCTCTCCAGAGGACTGATGCCTTCAAAGGGCATCACTATGCCCAGGAGCTGTTAAATCACTCTGGGCTGACTCTGCTGCATTGCTCCTTGGCACCAGGAGCATCTCCTGCCTGCCCTGGCGAGGCTGAGTGGTCCATCGGGGACAGTTTGGGGACTAACACAAGGTGCAGCCCAAGACAAACAGGGTAACATCCACACCGTGGCACTGAGTGAACCCTGAGGCTGTGAGACCCACCAGGGAACCTGTAAGCAAACATGTTGGCACCTTTTTGGCGGTGGCTGTTCCTGATGAAATGGATTTCGGGTTCAAAAGATGAATGTTAAATGTCTCCAGCATATTTAGAGTGTCAGTTCTGCTATAAAGAACTCTTTTGCAAAACTTCTGTTGTCAGCTTATATTTGAACACGTAAAAACCCTGCTCAAAAGCTGTTAATAAACTACTTAATCACTACGACCTCTGCTAGAAATGCCAGGTTTGTAGGGACTCTTCTGGCAGTGAAAGAAACATTTCACATTTCGCAATGTCCTTTACACAGAGACCGCCCAGAAACCATGTGAGCAATTCAAAGCTGAGTCTGCCTCTTTATATCTTTGGTTCAGATTATAATGATTTCAAGATAGGCTTCAGCGCCCAGATTTTGTCTGGGAATGGCTCTGGAAGGTGCATTATTTTTGCATCTCGGGTTTGGAGGATTGGAAGAAAGTCTATTTGCACGTACAGTGGTTAATTATCTTATTGAAGCAATGTTTCCTCTGAAAGCTTGATAGCCAGATTTTATCCCAGAGTTGCAAAAATTGTAACTAGTTGGCTCCTTAATAATTTTTGTGATAGAAGAGTCACCATCTCACACAGAGAGCTGGGTGTGGGTGGCTGGTTGTGGCAGCTTCAGAATGTCCTAATTTAAATATAACGAAATTTCCCTTTACTGAATAATTTGCATGTAAGAGAGACTTTGTAGAGCCTTAGTGAGAGCAGCATGAAACGTTTTGTTTGTGGCTGTAACTCAAGTGCCCCGTGGCTCTTGCACTGTTGTTGCACATCCACACATTTATGTGTGTGGGGACTTCCCTCATGCTGGAGCAGGACCCCTCTTTCATGGGCTGTGGCAGGGCTCTAAGCCAGTACATAAATTCCCTATTATTCATGAACCCTCCTTATTCTATTCAAGTGCCAAAAAAAGTTGGGGAATTGCTTTTTTTAAGAGTGAAATTGTGCCTGCCGCCTGCAAAGTGCCAATGCTGAAGCATAATAACTGATTTTATTCTTACAGTGCTGGACAGGAGCTCTAGGTTTGGCCATTAGCAATGGTGACCTCACTCTATTTGCTGCCTTTGAAACTCGGTATCATCTTTTCTCAAAAGACTAAGGGAGGATTTGCAGTTTGCTGTGCCTGCTTTGAGATTTTCCACGCAGCACCTGCCGCTCCCGACGCGCAGCGTTATTCCCGTGAAGAATCTTTGCTCAAAGGAAGCCTGACCTTTCTGGGGGCACCAGCCTCATCCCAACCCCCAGGGAGGTGACCTCGGTGCTGTGTGTGGTCCCACGCTGCCCCAGCCTCCTCCTCTCCCCACGGAGCCCAAGTGACCCGAGTGGGTTTGTGCAGGAGCCGTGAGCGCTGCCCGGCCGGGCTGCGGATATTGGGGTTATGATTCACCGGGGACAGGAAACCAGCAGCTGCTGCTGAGCCCTGGAGGAACCAGGGCTCACCCCTGCAGCTCCAGCCCCGGCAGTGCGGCCCTGAGCGCAGGAGAGATGGGACACACCGGGGACAGCGGCTGAGCTGTGGGGTAAGGCGGGTGAGGGAGGGACACATGGGGACAGGAAAGTGCCCAGGGGTGCTTGAGGCTCCTGTGGGGACAGTGGAGTGTCCCACTGAGCTCAGAGATCCCGGTTAGACCTCGGTGACCCTTTAAAGAAGTTCAAGGTCATCCTTGTAAAGCCTCTCTGAAAAGTAATGTGGTGGATGTTCCATCCTCACTGCTGCTCCTGGCCACCACCAGCTCCAAGGTGGGAATTACCAACTCTCTCGTTTAGACCCCTCTGGACCTGAGATGAGTCCATCCCACACAACCTGCTTTTCCTGTTTTACACTGCTTTTCTTCTTTACATGTCCTCGTCCATCTGCCGATGGAAGCGTGGGTTTAAATTACATTATTTCTTCATTCACATCTTCTAAAATACACTGGAAGATGCAGTCTGTGCTGAGCTTCCCTCGTCCCTGCATGGTCCTTCTTCTGGCTCCTGCCTGCAGCTTCTGGGACTGCTGCAGCCCACGCTGCTCCCCCTCCAAAGCCCAATCCTTAAAAATAGCTGATTCAAATGACACTTCCTGGGTTTTCCATTGATTCCAGGGCTGACTGGCCTCATGGATATGAATGTATTTATTTTACTCCGCGTAAGTGCTTGAAATTGCGAATTCTAGATGGAAAGAGATTTGTCTTTGCATCAGTTTTCTCTTGTGTGATCAATGTTCAGTGCAATATGGGTAATGAGGCAGATAATTCAGCAGAAGAGGATAATTTTGGGATAATCTTGTGTGAGATTGGTTCATTTTTGTGGTTCTGGAGTACGTAGTTACACAGGGGTTGCCTGTATTGCTAACATGGCATCCCCTGGGCTCCCAGTGGAAGTGAATGATGTTCTGAGGCTTCGATGCTGCCTGGAACAGGGGAAGTTAAAAATACAAAATATGTCTGAGAGTTATCTTCTTGTGCTGCCATGCCTGTTGTGATTAGGGTTCTGCACTGTATTTTCCACCCAAGGTTTTTTTAAAGCATTTTCCAAAGTTATAATCTATGGAAAAGTTGGTTTATCAATTCTGATTTTTCCCTCTCATCATATGTTCCACTGAAATTCACCTATTGGCATAAAAGCCTGATCTGCCTGAATAATTGTAAAAACCCCAGACTTCAACTCCATGGCAGCAGCTTTCCTAAGAAGCCTGACACTCCCATAAATCTGGTAGGAAATGGGATGTGCAGACCTCTGGAATGAGCTTTTCTGGAGGCTCAGCGCTGGTCACTGAAATGGTTCCAGCCACAGGAGCTTCCTTAGTCGGAGACTTTAATTTCTGAATTGATGGGACTTTCTGTGGCAATCTGTGCCACACAGGCAAACAGAAAGTGGAGTTGCTTTTCTTAGACACGTTAGAGACATTGAGTTAAGATGAATATTGCATCTGTTCAACAAGTCAGTGTGCTGAATTTCATATGGCGAGTCTTTAAATACACTCTCCCCTTCATATTTCATACCAGTGACTCATCCTACCAGCCTGAATTAGAATTAATTTACTGCAAACTGGTGCAGACCACAAAACTTTCTGGAGGGGAGAGAAGGTGATTAATTTATATTTGCCTTTTGGGCATTTTTTGATAAATAGAGCATATAATATAAATACATTATTTTAGTCTTTATCTTGCAACGTGAACTGGGGTGGGTTGATGTCTGCAAAGGGCTAAAATGTCTTCATCAGAAATTATCTCATGGAAAACCAGGCATCGCTGAGGCCACATCAACACATTCCTCACTCTCCTGCTTTCTCAGCAAAAAGCTAAAGTTCACTTTAAGTGCTCTTGCAGGTTTTTTTTTTAGTAAGCTTCATGCCTCTTCTGCTGCTTTTGGAAAGTTCTTCCAGGCTTTCCATCCATTAGGAATTTTATTTCTAACCTGTGCATATCCAGTTTATATCCACTCATTTTATAAGCCAGAATTGTCTTATTTCAATTCAAAAGTTTTTTTCACTGTTGTGCTGCACTTGGACAGACGGGCAGTGAGTGTCCATGTGCTCTTACTGTACATTTCAGTGGAATTAAAAGCAGGACACGTTTTAGTCTTCCTGGATAAAACCACCTCTCCTTCCCTTGGATCTTCCTAGTGAGCCTTGTCACTGGGGCGAATCCTGAGATTAGGACTGACAAAACCTGGCACAGAGTGGATAAGCTTTTGCAAGTTCGTTAATTCTTCTCATTTTTTTTAGCAAGAAAAAGCCTATCCCCTTGATTGCTAAAAACATCTGAGGCCGGAGAAGATGAGCTTCCCCCTCTGAAGGAGACCTCAGCTGTATCCAGACTCCAGTCTTGCTCTCCCAGGAATTGCCTGTCCCAAACAGCTGCTCCTGGGGGATTTGTGGGGTCATGATGCTCGGGGTGTGCCATGGCCCCCCCGGCTTTCTCAGCACAAAAAGGGGAAAAACAGGCAAAAGGAGAAGAGAGAAGTGTATGAACAGAGCAGGGCATTGCGACACTATCCGATGTCACTCCTAAACTGCACGGGAACCTGTTTTCTCCCCCGGTTTGGGTTTAGGGTTTTGAAAGCAGGGCTGGCCATCCTTGAACTCCGCATGTCCTTCTGTGCAGACACCTCCATGGCTCGAATCTATTTGTTCTCCTCTCTGACTCCCCAAGGCAGAGCGCAGGGAAGCACGTTCAGCCTTCCAAATATTTTATTTATATCCTGCCAGCCGTGAATAAGTGCTTCCAGCCTTCTGCTTGTCATAAATCTATTCATCACCTCCTTCTGTCAGCTCCTTACCAGAGTGGGACTCGGACCAAAAAAAAAGGATTTTCCATGAACTTGGGTATTTGGGGAGCACAAATTATCTCCAGGCTGATGGTGTGTGTGTGACTTGGGGTTTCTCAGGGGATAAAGCTGTGATGGGGTGGGACATATCATGTCCTGTTCATCTGCCTCTCAAATAATCACCTTTCGTGTCCCTGGTGAGTGGGGGCTCGGATTTTGTTGCCTCACTGCCTGCACCAAAATAAAACCAGCTCTGGGAGGGAGAAGGTGGCCTGCCAGGCAATAGGACAAACTAGGTCAGTGTAGTAAGGTGCCTTCAGCTTTGCCTTGCCTTCACTTTAAATTAAAAAAAAGAGAGGGAAAAAAAAAAGAAAAAAAGCTATAAAACCCACAAACCAAGTGGCAGCGTTGCAGCCCTTTGTATTTTGTTCACCAGCTTTGGGCTAACTTCCCTCAGCTGCCTCTTGGGGATGCTTTAGAGATGACCCACAGCTCATCGTTTCCATGGGGGATGCTGAGCAAAGGGAAAATGATGGGAGAAACCACATGGGTTATGACCAGGCTCTGTCTGGTTCTGCTCCTGCACCTCTGGGGTGGGTTCGTGGAGGTCTGGGCAAGTAATTTTAGAACAACGCATCTCATCTTCTTCAGAAAGTGCTGCCAAAAACTGCAGGGAAAGCGAGGCCTCTGGGGGTCTATAAAGGGCAAAGCCATGGTGGAGAGAGTGTTGGGAGCTGCCAGGACCTGGAGAGTCCAGGGAACCCGGAGCAGAGTAGGAGGAAACCCAGTTTGTTCCCAGGGTGGTCTCAAAGCCTCGCTGATGTCACTTCTGGGCAGCCAGACTGTGTTTGGGAGCCCCTGAGAGGATGCTGACACCAAACCCTTCAGCCACTGCTCCCTGCTTTGCTCAAGGTTCTGTCTGAGTGGAAATGAGGGATTTCCCTTCCTCTCCTCTCCCTGCCCCATGCTGATTTACACCATGATTATTTTCACCATGCCCTGATAGTTAGGACCCTCGCACAGGACTGAGACTTCAGTGACAAACTGGACCACAAAGCTCCCACCAACAGGCTCAGCTGCTGTGCCAAGCGCCTGGCAGGGACAGGAGGAAGCTGCTCAGCCCCCACAGGCTCAGCTGCCATGGGAGGCTTTGGGTTTTCTCCAACAGGAATGGGCTGTCAGAGCAACTTCCAAACTTCTGCGGAGTTTGGGCAGAGAAATGTTGTTTATTCCACTTTATAGAGACAGAAGGTGCTGAGCAGGGCAGAATCAACCTGCTGCTTTCTGCTGTCTGCTACTGACATTTGTTTCAGTATTTTGAATTACTTTAATTATTAATTTTTATAATACATCTCTCCTCCTCCTTTCACCAATACAATCCAGGCTTCAGTTGTAATTAGTGAGGTTGAAGGTAGGCAGCAGGAAAGCTTTCTGCCAGCCAGAGTGATGACACACTGGCCTTTGGCAAGTTGAAGCATCTCCATCCCTAGGGAGAAAAGAAAGTTTATTAAAACCAAAAATAAATTAAAAAAATCTGTAACTAAGGAAAATCTGGCCCTGGGGAATAGGAATGGGCTAAATGATCTGTCTCAGTGCCAGCAGGCTGCTTTCTGTGATATTTATAGGATGTTTTGTATTTTAAAGAAAGAAACTGAAGCCAAATCATGCTGATTGTTAAAAAATGTTAGCTGCTGTTTGTGGAAAAGCCTGTCATGGAAAGGAGGGGAAAAGCCAGTGGCTGAGGCAGCTCAGTGCAGAAAAAGGCGTGGGGAATTTAACACTGGAAGTCACTCTGAGCTGCAGGAAAGAGTCGGAGCACATTGTGCAAAGGCTGTTTGAATATTGCCGAGTGCCTCCCTTTCACCCTCTCGTCTAGATATTAAAAAATTACTGCCTGCAGACAGCATTTGGTGACAGCAGTGTGGGTTTGGGGATTGGGAATGAGTAATTCGGAGCAGCACGGGAAAGGGCACAGCCTCTGCTGCCCCAAAGTGCCTTCTGCATCCTCAGCAGCCACCCGGCTCCATGGGAGCTCGAGGGCCACCAGCTTGTGGCTCTTTGGAGGTAAAAGCTCTCTGGGGGTCAGCCTCACACCCCCGTGTGCCCCGGAGCTCACGGTGTCCCCTCGCCCATTCCAGGCTGGGTTTGGCCAGGCCATGGTGCAGCCGGAGCTGTGGGCGGCCGCGGCGCTGATGCTGCTCGGGGTGGCCATCAGCCTCTGCATCAAGTGCCAGCTCTCTGGTAAGTCCTACCGGTGGGTTCCGGGGTCCTGCCCGCTGTCCTGGCTGCGCTGTCCCCTCGGAATGTCCCCTCCATGGGGGTTTGGCTCTGCTCAGCCGTGTGCCAGCTTTGCCCTTGCGGGGATGCTCCCCCAGCTTGGGGAAGGGCTCTGCTGGAGAACTGGGGGGAAGGAGCACTCAGAACTGCCCTTCCCTGGACTGGGGAAACACTGTGGGTGCAGTCCGTGGCTTTGGGACTCCACCTGGGAGGACAAACCCTGCAGAGGGTCTGGGGCAGGAGAAGGGCAGGCATGGAAGGTGAGTCTGGAGGATAAATTCACCCAGTGGAGTTCGAGCCCCTCTCCGAGCGCTGGGTGGGTTCTAGTGGGGGAGAGGCTGCAGTTTGGGGTTTGGGGACAGGACTGCCTGCTTTGCTTTGCGGGGTTTGAGACGAAAACCACAATTTCAACATGGTTTAAAAAAATTTCGTCAAAACCCTACAGCAACTGCTGCTTGCTGCCTCTGCCATGCTGAAGTGCTGAAAGAGTTCTGTGGATTTGTTTTATTGGCCTTTCTGATCTCTAACTCCCAAATCATCCTTTTTAAGAGCTTTTTGTTCCCTTGCCTTCCAGCTTCTAAACGGGAGACACAGCTGAATGAGCAGAGGAGCCAGTAAGTTGCCTTTCCCAATCTTGTTTTTCCCCCCAAACAACTCAACCAGGGTGAGCCCCAGGGCCAGACCCAAGCTGAAATCTGGGTTTATGTGAAGGAAAATAATGCCAGGATGGGGTGTGCAAGGCAGCGTGCCCCAGCCCAAGATGCTGCTGAAAGAGCAATGCCTTCACAAAGAATAATCCAAGATTAAATTCAGGCTCTGACAGTGATGTCAGTGAGTCATTAACTAGCAGGAGAAAGGTCTGGGAGAGAAGGGCAAGTCCTTATCCTGTCCTGTGGTGTCCTGAGGTGAGCTAGAAAGGTTGGTTACTTCACAAAGAAGCCCCTGCCCTTGCCTGGGGCTGGTGGGACTCTGTACCGGAGCAAGCACCGCCCTGCAGCACAAGAAATGAAGGAAATGCAGTGTACACCCATGCACCCCCCCTTGTTTCCTTCAGCAACAGACAAACCACAGTAAATGATATTAAGAAAAGAAAAGTTGGGTTGTAAGCTTTATTACAGGGGCAAATGAGGTGCAATGGCGCTCTGTAAAGGCCTCCAAGGGGTTGGGGTGGTGATTGTTTCTGCGGGGAAAAGCTCTGGAGTGATCCATTGCAGACTGATGGAGCAGCCACTGAAGGCTCCATCCCTCATGGACTCCTGCTGAATTGTCCCAACTTCTTGAAATTTATACCTGGATTAGGTGGTTTGTCTTCAGGTTCATGGTGGTGTGTGCTCTTTTTAGAGGTGTGGTTTGGGTGTCTTGCAAGCAAAATGTTTTGACTCTACATTTGGGTCTTCTGACATCTCTCCTGCCAGTCCTGTGCCATGAATCCTGGCTGGGGATGGGGTGACCCCAAAGCAAAAGGGGGAAGGGTTCCCAAAATTGGAGTTAATAAGGGCTTGTGTAGAGACACCTGCAGTAGAAAAGGTGTTGAATCCTCTCGTGCAGCAGCTCTTCTATTAACTAAAAAGTAAAGAGGTTCCTGGGCATGGGTGTTATTTTTATCATTGATAATGTTATTTTATTCATGTTGTTGTTCAGGGATGCTGGGAGGGTCAGAGGCAGCAGTGGAGGTGAAGCAGTGGGGTTTGAAGTCATTCATGCATGAACATGCTCTTTTTTTTGTGGGTAAAAAGGCTCTGGGTTTTTTGGGTTTTTTTGTGGGTAAAAATGCTGACCTTTGGCAGCTGAAGCATCAGAATGGGAATTATCTCAATGTTTTCCTCATCCCTGGATCCTTCCCTTAGCTGATGTTGGCTGCTCTACCAGTGGTACAAAAACACATTTTGTCTTTAAAGGATCAAAGAGTCCACGGAGATCCTCACAGCTCACACAGGCCCTGCATGACCTGCTGAGCAATGCAGCTTGGCATGTCCCAAAGCCCAGCATGGCCCTCTCTGCCATCCACTCACCAAACAGGGATGTCCCTTGTAGCTCTTTTCCTTGTCCTAAATCCCAACATTCAGCTGAAGTTGTGCTGCTATTTTTTCCAGGCTCGAAAGGCAGCAGAGATTTGAGGTGATCCGATCCCATTCCTGTGAGTATGAGCCTTGCGTGTGGCTCCTGCCTCGTGGTGTGGGGGCCCTGCATGCACAGAACAGGGGGAAAGCAAAATTCAAAGGGTCACCTTGAAGTCAGGCTGTGAAATGATGAGACCTGGACTGTCAAAGCCACCTTGGATGCTTTTAGGGATGCAAATTCTGAGCTCTAGGGGAAAAAAACCCCACCCTTTTCACTGAAAATAATTCCCTAAAGTGATGTCATTGAAAAGTGACACCTCAGCTCCTGGGGCTCTCAGGACCACGCTGTGCACCCTGCGAAAATGAAGGTGTGGGTGACAGGAGTGACTCATTCCTCACTCCCCTCACTGCTTCCTGCAGCAGGTTGGGCTCAGCGCTGACCTTTTGGGTTTTCTATCACAACGAGCAGCTGCCTGCTCCTTGTGAAATGTGCAGCTCCTTGTGAAATGTGCAGGTCCTTGTGTCCATCTGCAGATGGCTGTGCAGGGTCCAAGGCCCTTAAGCCCTTTACAAGGCTCTGTTTTACCCCAGCCCAACCAAACTCTCGATTGCAGTGTGGAGGGAGGGGAATGGCCCCCGAATTGGGTGAGCTTGTGGGACAAGGTGACAAGGCAGCAGCTGGGATTGTAGCTTCCTCCAGCGAGTGTTTGCAATCTCCGCGGTCTGCACAGACACCAGCTTCTCCTCTAGTTGTTTCCTGTTTTGATCGTTTTTGAACATTCAGGGAACAATTTGGAAGATATTTTAGGATGCATTAGGAAAATGCTTGCCACTCTCGGGGATTCCACTCTGGTGGATGTTCTGTGCTCTTTGAAATATCTGCTGCTGCCATAATAATTAACACAGTGATTTTGTTGTTGTTGCCAGCTGCAAGCCGAAGGCTGGAAAAAATTAAGGAACCTGAAAACTTATCAATAGCAAGGTAGGTTAAAAACTCTAATAAAATCTAGCTCCAGAGCCACGGTTGGATGAAGTTCACCCAACATGCATGAACATTTGGGATTGAATTCTGGGCCCTACAGAGGTGGCTTGGGCTGTATTTAGAATCAAAGAATAGTTTGGGTTTCAAGGAACCTTTCAAGGTCATCTAGTCCCACCCCCTGTGAGGAGCAGGGACATCTTCAACTCAATCAGATTGCTTCATTTATTGATGGCCAATAGTATGTTTAGACCTTCTCTGGATTTTCTTCAGTCTGACTGCATTCTTCTGGCAACTGATTAAATCAAACCCAAGCAAATGAGCTGTGGCTGTACATTATAAATACATCACAGGAAAGAAATGGCCATTATTCGCCTATAAGCAGTTTGATGTGATAAATCCCCTTCTCCCCATGACCAAATCACCCAGGAACTGCACAGCCACAATAACTTTGCTGCAATATTCAAGCATAGTTATTCCCATCTTGGGATTTTACCCCAAATTTTTCATGTCCCCTTGCTCCATGTGTGTACTTGATAACCTCGCAGGGAGGTTTCATGGATGGTCCTTCTCACAATGTGTAACTGCTGGTAGGGTTTGCTCAGAACTGGCATTTTAGGTCTCTTTTCTCTCTTTCAGGAAAGCCACCGAGGCACTCAGTGCTTCCCATCACACTGGATATGGTGAGCAGCTCCCTGGGACAGGCACAGATCCAATGAATCTCAGAATTACAGAATGGTTTGGGCTGGAAGGGACCTTGAAGATCATTTCCTTCCAATCCCTGCCATGGCAGGGACACCTTCCACCATCCCAGGCTGCTCCAAGCCCTGTCCAGCCTGGCCTTGGACACTTCCAGGGATGGGGCAGCCATGGCTTCTCTGGGCACCTGTGCCAGGGCCTCATGACCCTCACAGGGAAAAATCTCTTCCCAATATCCCATCTAATCCTGTCCTCTGGCAGTGGAAAGCCATTTCCCCTTGTCCTGCCACTCCTGGCCCTTGTCCAAAGTCGCTTTCCCCTTTAGGCACTGGAAGGGGCTCTAAGGTCTCCCCAGGACCTTCTCTTTTCCAGGCTGAACAACCCCAGCTTCCCAAGCTGTCTCCAGAGCAGAGGGGCTCTGGCCCTTGGAGCATTTTTGTGCGCTCCTCTGGACTTGCTCCAAGAGGTCCACGTCCATCTTAATTTGGGTCTGTCCTGGATCTGAGTTTAAAGTCCAGTGTTTGTCCTGCTCTGGCTGACCAGTCCTGGTTAGAGCCACAGGCACAGATTGTTTAAAATATCACCTCTGTCTGTCCCAGTTCCTGTACCCTGGAGTGTCCAGCCTTGCAGCCGTGTCTCCTGACCTCAGAGCTGAGTGGGAGCAGGGCTGCAGGTGCTGAAATAGCCTCCATTGTCGAACTGTTCCCATCCCTCAGCTTGAGGCCATGTGTAATGTGCCCTCTCTTGTCCCCAGGGAGCAGGGACGAGTCCCGGTACCAGAATTTCCTGGCAGGTAAATGCAGCCACATGTCCAGGGGTGTGGGAAGGATAGCTGCTGAGGGGGTGGGAGGTCCCAGGGGACAGGAGCTGGCAGAGAGGGCACAGGCAGCTGGCACCACAGCTGGCAGAGCTCCGGCTCGGTCAATGTAGAGATTGCTTTGTAAGACACACGCTGATCTGATTAACAGGCAGAGCGGAGGGGGACGGATGCTCCCAAGCCCCCCGCGCCCTCCCAGGGCAGTGTGACCTGGCGCTTGCCCTAAGAGGATTATTGGTGTGTGGGGCTGTTCTCTCCTTTCCCAAGCCGGGGAGGATGTTCCCCATCTCCCTGCCAGCTGGCAGGATGTGCCCATGAGAAGCGGTGAGCCAGGGTTTTCTCAGGACCTGGCGTGGACCAGGGCTGCCTCCCCCTGCTCCAGCCACCTGGCTCTGCTGGGGACAGCCTGCGGGGCTGTGCCAGGGCTTGGTGGCTGCTGGGGACATTGGCTATGGCTGTGCTGTGGGGCTGCTCTGGCCGTGCCCAGGGATGGCTCTGGGTTGATGCCACGGTGGGGTGCTGACAGCAAACCCTTTTCCTTGCAGAGGACTGCCTGCAAGAGGATGCTGCCTATGTGTGAGTACCCGGTGCTGCCACCAGCACGGTCGAGTGGAGCCATGCTGGTCCCAGTGCTGTCCTGGTGCTCCCAGCTCAGCCTGGGAAGCCTGTGCCGGGCAGGAGGAGCTAACAGTGCTGCTCTTCTCACAGGGAGCCTGTATCTCTGGATTACTACTACAACTGCAGCAGGTTCTTCATTCCGCCCCATGAGAGGTGTCCAGGCAAGCGAGGTGGGTTCCTTCTCCAGCCTGGCTGCCCCATGGCTTCAGGGAGCTCGTGAGGCTGTTCCTGCTCAGGTCTGCATCGCAGTGTACAGCCTGCAGCCAGTGTGGGTCCAGGAGACACATTCATTAAAAGGGTGCAGCAGAGCTTGGGGCTTGAGGGATGTCCAGGCCTCCATCAGTCCACCTTTGCCTATAAACAGGACAGCCCAAAACCACTGGTGATGGTGCTCCTGGGGGAGTGACCACCTGATTCGACTGCAATGGGATGCTCCATCCCTGGCTCAGCACAGGCCGTCACAAAAACTAAACATTTTTTAGCTAATGTACATTTCACTGTGGGAACAGCCCCCTCCTGCAGGTGCTGAGGGATCTTCCCAGGTCACTTACACTTCCTTAGGTCCTCTGTCACTCCTCTTTCTTCTCTCCATCAGAGAAAGATGAGGATTCCTATTCCTATGAAAATGTCATTATTGGAGCATCTCAGGGATCCGATCCAGGTAAGTGTGTTGCTGTCGTGGTTTGTGCGTGTCACACAAAGTGCAGAGAGAGGGGCAGTGACCTGTTTAGCTGAGAGAAACCCACTTGTTCACAGCTCAGCTCTTCCTCCCAGCTCTGTGCCATGGAGCTGGAGCACAGGGGCTGCTTCACAGAGCAGGCCTGGAGCATTTCCTCTTTCCCAGCAAAATGCATGTGGTGATACCTTCCCTCTGATCCCTTTGACTTGGTGGTTTCTGCGGCAATTCAGGAGCTTTGGAGTCTGTATCTCTAGGTTTTTAGCGTTGCTACAGCCACGCTGATCATGGTTCTAGCCCCTAGCTCAGGTTTCTCACCATATCCAGCACAAGGAGGCTGCAGCCAGGAGGCTTCTGGAGGGTGACACTGGACCACAGTGTCCCTTCAGGGCTTCCAGTGTCAGTCCTGGGATGTTGCAATCAAAATAGGAAGTCAGTTTGGTTTCCTTCTGTGAGTCAACACTCACTTTCTGCACTGCTAAAGCCTACCCTGCTCCTGCCTGGCTTTGTGCAGAGCAATCAGAGGAGGCAGGAGCAGCGGGGACCCGTGTGATCCCCATCCGTGCCTGCAGCTCTCCAGGCACGTGGCCAGGGCTGGAAAAGCGATGAGGCAGCATCAGCAGATCTGTGCTGGCTGGAAACTCAGCCACGTGCATGGCTCACCCCCAGCCAGGGTGCAGTGCTGGGAGGGGGGTTTCACAAATGCCATTTTTAGTCCATGTGCTGTTCAGCATCGCCCTGTCGAAACTCTTCCTTGTCGCAGATGACGCTGTAGACTATGAGAACAGCATGGCCATACACACATGGAAACTCCAGCAAGAGCAAGGTACGTGCTCAGCTGTTCTTTGCAGTGTGGGGATGGTTCTCATGGGCAGGGCACCAGGCAGGTATAGATCATGCCACACAGCCATCGCCCTCATCTTAATTTTTCCCCCAATTGTCCATGATAAATATCCAAGGCAATGTGCAAATTGCTACGCACTCCTGAATGCTGCTCTGTTGGGATGTGGTGTTTCTCATACTCAAAAGGTCACCGTTTGGGTGGCTGTGCTTACACCCTGACCAAGGGATGCTACAGAAAAATGTTACTCTTCAGGTCTTATATCCTCTTACATTTGAGGCTGCCCCAGTGCAAGCGCAGCCGTGTAATCCCCTGCGACACAGAACTGTGTGCACACACCCAGTGGGTCAGCCCTGGACTCTCCTGCTGTAATCAGGGGGCTATTTCTCACTTTGACCTTTTAATCACTCTTTAATCAATTGTGTGGCTTCCTGTGAGGCCTGGGGGGAGCTCTGGCCTGGGAGATAGTGGGGAGTGTACACATATATTTTAGAACTTTCTATCTCTGGTGTGAAAGTTGCCTAAGCAACCTGATTCCTAGATTAAACTCTCTAGATTAAATCTCTTGACTCTGAAGAGCTGTCCAGGCTCGATGTTTCCAGAGTGTTTGCAAATTTGCTGTGACCATTTTGAAGCCTCTTCAAGGAGACCTTGACACTGATCTGAGGTTACTTAGCCCAGGCACAAAAACATGTCAGCACCAAAGGCTGAATTCTGGCAGGACACATGGTGTGTCAGTGGTCTGTGTGTTTTTACATCAACCCACTCACTGATGAGTGCTTCCTCTCTTCACCCACAGCCCTGCTGACAGAGAGCCTTGATGATGAGCCAGACTACATCAACGCAGGTCCTGTGTCAGGCCCTGCCCTGCTGTCAGAGCAAAGGTAGAAACAGAGTAAATGGTTGACATGTTTATGTAAGGGTGGAAGTATTTGGTTTTTGGTGTATATTTTGGGGTGGGAGGATTTGGTTTGTGCCCAAGAGAGCTTGGCTGGAGCTCTGGCCTTGCTGGCAGCACCAGCACAGCAGCCCACGTGGGCAGTGGAGGAGCACGAGGAGCCCACCCTGTGCTGTGCCACATCTTTGGCTAATGCCAAGCTGACTAACACGGACCATGGAGACAAATCTGTCCAAGTCCATGTCCCAGCTCCAGCGCTGCCCTCCTCCAACAGGCACAGGAACTCTGAACGGCTCTGGAGCAGCTGGAGGTAGCACTGCTATGTGCTGTGGGCAGGAAAACCCACAACCCTGCTGGTCTGAGCAGGGATTCCCTCAGCCAAGCCCTGCCTGCTGTGCTAACACCACATACCCTGCCCCTTTATCAGCACCAACCTGATGCTGCTGATAAAGAATTACTCAAGGCAGATAAAGTAAAAAACCCTGCAGAGAGCTGCAGGAAGGTTGCATGAGACTGAGGGACAGTGAATGAAGTGCTGGGTAGTGCTGGTCACCCTGCTCCAGGCTGGACTAGGACTCCAGCTGGGAGACAGACTGGGACCAGTATCCCTCTCCTTGTTGGGTTTTTAGTCTCTGAGCACCCACAGAGACCCAGTGGGATTGTCCTTATGCCATGTGCCAGCAGCTCTGGTTTTATAGGGTTTTATGTTCCTCAGATGGTAAGCACCAGAAGTGGGGAGACTCCCAAGATCAGATCTTTCTGAAGCCATGCAGAGTATTTAAGAGCTGTCCCCACCACGCAAAGCACAGTCATCCTATCCTCCACACTGTGGCATTTGCTTCTGCTGGATGTAGCTGGACACGGAAAACCCAGCCTGAGAAACCTGACTCAGTCATACCTTGCTGCCAGGCATCTTTTTGCCGTTATAACGATGCCTCTGTTGTAGCCTTTGCTAGCAGAGTAATATTCTGAAATCCCAGTGTCCAACCAACAAATGCCTAAAAGCAGAAGTTCTTCACCAAGGGAGGCTGAATTGAGAAATGGACTCCTGGTGCCTCTGTGCCTCCTGCTCCAATCAGGGATCATCCTCCAGGAGCACGACTGGGGCTTAGACATGGACATTTTGTAGTGTACGTCACTACTTGTCCCTGGAAAGAAAATGCAGCAGGCAGCAGAGCTAAGTTGAAAGCAGGGATTAAAAGTCTCACTGTTTTTTTCTCCTTTTATTTCAAGTATTCTGCGTAAAGTCTGAAGAAATCTTTTGCTGAGCTGTTAGAGTGCACCCAGCGAACACGCACACAGGGAGAGGGGAGATTTCCATCCCTCAGTCAAATCTCTTCTCCAAACTGTGCCCGGAATCATCTAGAAGGGGTGTCACTGAAAGGAAGAAATGCTCTGCTGGAAGCCCCACTGAAGTCCAACTGCAAACCTGCAACTGGAGAAAGCACTCTGCCCCCAGTGACCACGGGCAAGCCCCAAGCTCCTCATCCCATCTCATTTCCCTGCACATCCACTTGAGGGAGGATGGCATCTGGGCAATGTTTTCTCCTGTCAAGCATGAAATGAATCCTTAACTTGCTGAGCAGTAATGCAGCCAGCTAGCTACTTAATTTGTCAGTGTGATTCATGCACGATGGTATTAAGCCATAGGGATTATGTTCTGATTTAGTTCCTGTGCTCTCCTATAGAAGCAGTTTCCTACATGAGAGGAACTGGCAAGGCAGAGGTTGTGTTTATAACAGCAGTGGTTGTCTGGAGCTGAATGAGATTCCAACCTGTTCACAAAAGCTAAAGAGGATTAAATGCCTGCCTTATCCACGGCTTGTAATTCACAGTGTTGGTCTGTGGCAGTTTTTCTCATATTTCAGTATCTGTTTTATAATGATACAAAGAACCAGCAACAACTGGGAGGGGCAGATGCACAGCCATCAGCCTCAGAAACTCTACCAGTCCCTGGATATGGCTGTAGGAAGATCATCCCAGAAACAGAATCCCTATCTCCTGAGCCCTGATGCACAGATCTGGCACTTTTGGAACACTTATTTATTAAAATTGAAAAGCTTCCAAAGAGAATGGGGTGTTTCGTTATGATTTGCAACGATACAGATAGAGATGTCTGCATGATCAGGTGACATAGAAATGGGAGGATGTGAGTTGGACATGGAGAGATGTGCAGGATCTTATGGGGAGAAAATATGATCAGAAAACTGTGTTTCAGGAAAGAACACAGCCCAAACTCATGGTGGGTGAGCAGAGAAGGTGAGCTAAGGGTTAGAGAGCCACGGAGTGGGAGATGTCAGGTGCTTCCTGCTGCAAATGACTTGTCTCCATTTTTAGCAGAATCACCACAAGAGACGCCCACCATTGGTGTAGCTGAAACAGTGGGTGAGATGCAGTTTGACTTAGGAGAAGGTTTACTGTGGCTCCTACAAATGCTACAGGTTTCCACAGGGCTTTTACAACAGAGAAAATCTAGTGCACTTCAGGGTTGCACACAGGCAGGGAGCTACAGCCTGGTTTTCTGCTCACCTCAGCCCAGCTTCTCCTCACACCCTCAGGTTTCCTGATGGTGAAATGCTCTGCAAAAAGTCTGCACAGGTGGGTGACAGCAAGATCCCCGTGAGGCACACACAGTGACAGCCTGGCTCTCTACAGGCTCCCAGGCTGGCAAGGGGTGCCTTTGTCACTGACACGGTGCCTGGCCCTCACAGGGCTGTGAGACTGCTGGGATTCATCCTCAGCACCTGAAGAAGCTCCTGCTTTCCATGAAGTGCTGCAGACTGTGGATTGTTCACTGCAAGGGTGAGCTCATTCCGAGTGGTCTGGTGATGTTACCCACTGGTGATTCATCTCCCAGCTGAGAGAGCCATTCATAAACAGGAGATTAGTAGCAGTGACAGATTCTTGGCACACAGCAACAGATCCAGCTGGAGACCTCCCAGAAAGTTCTAGGCATTAGGTCAGTGCACAATCAAAACATGAAAATACAAGATTTACTGCTCTCCTCACCAAGCAGGGAGGCAGATTACACCAGTTAGATTTTCTTGGTACAAGGTTCCTCCATTGCCAAAGTCTGAGTCTGAAAGTTGTGGTGCCAAAGCAGGCAGGGCAGGAGCTGGATGTGGAGAATCTCCCCTTCACTTACTGTGGATCTGAGCAAATGCCGCCCTGCAGCTCTCCAGAGCAGTCAGTTGATGTGAGAGGTAAAGAGATCCTTAGCTCTGTAAAGTTCCTGGAGCACTTCTCAGCCATTCATCTCATTACACTGGAAGGTATCCAGGAACTGTTTCAGGAACTTTCATCGGAGTTTGTTATTAGTCTTGCTCTGAACCACCTCACGGTTTTTCTTTGCAATGAGTGTGTACGGACACATGTGGTCATTGACGTGCTGTCCTTTCAGGACTGGCTTCAGGTGTGCAAGGATTTCTGGTGTTCAACCAGAATTATGAGACACTGTGTTGTTTGAACCCAATGCAAGGAGATTTACATCTCCCCTGGGCCCACCTCTCTCCTCACATTAGGCAGGAAACCAAGTGAGCAACTCACATCCTATTTTCAATTTAAGATGCTTTAGAAAAGTAGTTTTGGCACTGCTGGTACAGCTCTGAAATGGAGCTGGGGAGCCTGTGCTAAGTGCTGGGAAGCAGCAGCTCTGCACTCAGAGGGGGAACAAACACCTTTGGAGAGCAGGAGGTGTTGGTGGCCTCTGGGATCAATACTCTTAGGAGAAGTGAGTGTGATCATGCCCCTGCAGATCTGGAAATTATTAGCCCAGAGGAGAGTCTGCTCCAAACTGGAGCTGTGAAATGTAGCTACTGAATAAAGTTGAGAAGAAATCCTCTGAAACCAAGGTAGGAAGTGGAACCACGACCCTCCATGTTCCTCACCCTTCCAGTGGCGCCACCACTCACCCCTACAGGCAGACACATCCCACAGTGTAAGGACTGGCCTAGAGTCGTCCAAATACCATGTTTGCTGGTTTATGGAACATTCATGGTAACACCTCTTCCTTCTCCATTCAGCAGTGAACACATTTCATGAGAAAGCAAAGACATTGGAGGCTGGCTGTGATGTGCAGTCAAAGGAAAATTAACCTTATTTAAGTTTTTGGGGACAAAAGCTGTGATGCTGTGTCTGTAGAGAACTCAGCAGCCCAAGTCCCAGTGGTAAACTATTAGTTGTATATTTAATAGAGTTTGTGCTGATAGTGACAACGCACTGGCTGAGAACCAAAGCCTAAGTTCAGTACGTGTCTAGTGAAGGAAGAATGGACTTTGAGCATTACATCCATTATTCCAAGAGCTGTTTGCTGCATTCCCTGCACTTTAGCTGCCAATTCCTCTCTCTCCTGCACACTGAATCACAAAGGTTTGTCTGCAGGCTCTGCCAGTGGAGCTGCAGGAAGACTTGAGGGGAAAGCCATGATGCCATCAGCTCTTGCTGCTGAAACTTGTGACCCCTGTGGCTTGTCAGAGAAGGGGAGGGTGTGCCCAGCCCCTGCCTCAGTGCAGGACCAGTCTACCGGCTGACGCCAACTGGTGCTGCCCAGAAAAATCCATTTGGCACTGAGACAGCTGCGGTGGGGAACTGAACACTTGGGGTGGAAATCATCAGCAGAATGGGCAGTGAAGTGCAAGCACCAGCAACTTGTGCCTCTGCACTGTTTTGCATGACTGCTGTAACCAGACGATGCTTAATTATATTAAGATGTATCTGCTTGGAGACACAAATCTCACATCTCATACCAGGTGGTCAAATTCAATTTATATTTACTTTCTCTCTGCATTTCACACTTAATTGCCCATCTACACTAGCAAGATGTTTCCAAAACTGGACAGGAAAACGTGATTCTGTAGCTTTTTGGCAGGCTGAAACTATGACATTACCTAACCTGGACAAGCAGGGACAGGAAAGGGAACTCAACGCAGAGCATCCCAGAATTTGGTAAAGTTTTTTAAAGATTACAAAAAGAATATCCAAAATATAGTGGCACCATTAAGAAATGTGTAATATTTCTCCTGTTTGGTGAAAATACCTTCCCTACCCACAAGACAAAGTGGCACTTGCTCAATGTGCCTCAATTATAATGCTGTATTTTGTGAAAAAAAATTCCTTCTTGGTCTTGGTAAGACCACTCACGAACAGGCTTAAGCGTAATCCCTAACAAGAGGATTCAATTTTTGTTTCTCCTGCTTAGGTGTCAATACCATGGTCAAAAGCAGTTTTGCTGAGTGCACTGGACAGATCTTATTGCTCTGGACTGTCACAGCCCTCTCTTCTATCCTGGTTATACAACACGTACAAGTTCGTGGGTTAAAGTAAATTTTAAATCTTTATTGGTCTAAATAAAAAAGTACAAAACATTTTTGCAACAAAAGCTGGTTTCCTCCCAGCAGGCTCGGGGAGGTGCCTAACTGGCTGCAGGGGCTGCAGTCTTCTGGCACAGCCGGGCCAGCAGCCCAGCCATTTGTAAAAGGGAGTTCACACCTTCTGCTATCTTCATGTGAGTGTACCCGATTTCCTGGGGACAGAGACATTGTCAAGTCTTCTGTTTTCTCCCCTAGTCTGTGTGTATTTTATTAATGACTAATTACTGCTAAAAGACTATCTACGAGTCACTCGAACTTCAGAGAATATCTCTACTCCTATAAATCAACTAGAATGCCTTATATTTTTGAAATCAAAGCCTGTATTTCCCCACTTCCTTAGAAGCAAGGTGCCTACACATGAGGACAGGTTTCAAATATGAAGAGTGATTCCATATCATCAGCTTACTGTTTGTCAACTCTCTGTTAATATAATTCAATATTTTGCTATCTATTAGACTAGAATCAAGTATGCACTTGAAGAACATTTTCAAGGAGTTGAGGCTTTGGTACAAATAATAAATTCAGCATTACATCTGCTATTAATTTTAGTTGATCACTAAAGTGACTTCTGGCACTTTCTGTGAGTGTTCAGATGCTAAACTTCAAGTGACTTCTTACTGACAAACTGATGATCCAGTGGGAAAGAAAGCAGTAATGAGTCAAGAAACTCTTTGTGCTAATATACAACAAATTTTAAACAGAAACCCCTGAGGCTGCCTACAATCACACCCTCTTCTTAAAAAAGCCTAAAAGGCCCCATCAGGAGTGGGTTAGTACTAACCTTGATAAATTCCAGTTTCAGATATTCTGGCATTTGAAAGGTTTTACACACACGGAAGATATTGCCAATGACATCTTCTGGAGAATATCCAAGTCGCCACAGGTGGGCAAGAATCTGTGCAGGCAAGAATAGTGTCCCATTTATCTGCCAGGTGAGTCAAGGATATTTTGGAACAGCTGTATATAACTACTGGAACTGCACATACTATTTATCAGCTGATTTAAGCTCAAGCATTTAGCAAGAAATTTCACTAAAACTTCCTTTCTTGCTTGTTGGCTTATTTATCTGAGCAAACTCCTGCAAAAAAGGGATTTAGTTCATCAACTCAATCAAGGGCAACATGGTATTAGAAAACAACACACATTGTGAATTCCTCAAAGCAAACAAGAATTTTGTAGAGAAATAATGCCTGCCTATACTGACACAAGACATGAAAACCAACCTTGTATGCTTCATCAATATTCGCATTTATGCAGTATTGTATCATTTCCTTCACAAGCAGAGGATGAGGCTCGTCACATACCTGTATCCAAGAGAAATATTACACTAAAATATTAGAAGACTTTGCATTAAACCTCTGGTATTTTCACCAAGCGTCTATGGAGTTGAAGTACTGAATCAAAAATATTCCATAACACAGACTAAATTTTAAGTAATCTGACTTTTCAGATAGTCTGTCATGGCAGACTCGACAGCGTGAAATGAGAACACTCAAATAATAGATCCCCAAGTTATCACTGAAATTTCGGAGCAGTTATGTGATTTGTGTGCCTCGAGAGAGCTGCAAAGCCACAGGGTCTCAGATGTGCCATTAGGGACGTCTTTTCAAAAGGCACATGGGCTTCTTAAAAGTCTAATGCTGTAACTGCTGCATACACAGGGCTGTCTGCTAACTGGCAAAGCACTTTCAAAGGCTTATGTGTCCACTGGAATCTCACACAGCCATAAAGCTAAACTTCTGGCAAAACTGTTTTCAGCTGTTACTGACCTTAAAGACATTTTCACTGTTTATAAAGCCAAATCCAGAGTATGTGGACTGTAAGTTGTTTAATGCCTGTGAAAGAAAAAATAAGACTTTTTTTATTTTCTGAAGTGCTCTACTTCTCACTCCCCTCCTCAGGATGAAATGCACTTCAGGAAATGATGCCAAATAAGCAGTTCGCAATTAAACAACAGAATAAATCACAAATTTATGCTGACTTTATTTCCTCCCACAAATTTGGTATCCACTTCCCACCAACCCACTTTTAAGGAGCATTTTAAACCCTCACAAAACCAAATAGTTTAGTTACTCTTGGGCCACAAGTCACATCCCCTTTGCTTTATCTCCCCAGAGAGACATCCTTGAGAGATGCAATTCAAAATTTTTTGCTTTAAATAGAAGCCTTTGTTTCATTGTTTTTCTCCTTTTACCTGTCTCATATCACCCTGGGCTGTGAAGATAATGGCTTCTAGTCCATCATCTGTATATGGTACATCCTCTTTCTCAACAATTTTCAGTAGCCTGGCAAGGATTTGTGCATCTGTCAGCTTGGTGTAACGCAACACTGCGCATCGAGACTGGATAGGTTCTGGGGACAGAGATGTGTCATTAGCTTCTCCCTCTTTTTCTCAAAAAAACCCACAACCAAACATTCATCTCAGTTTCCCACAATTCTTAAGTCTTTTAAAGAAAAAGTACACATAAGCTCTAAGCAGAACACAGCCTCTCCTTAAGCACATACAATTGTTACAGTCCTTCCCTCGAGCCTAATGTGTTACTGGAGTTTTCCCAGATATGTGGAAACATATACAAATCCCAGCTTCCTCCGTTCTCCTGGATTTCTGAATATAGATGTTTATCATGTTATTTTATCAAGAGAAGTCTAAAGGTCTGCAATGTGTTCACCTATAAGCAAACTTATGATTGAATTCAGAAAGGGTAACAAAAGGGTTAGACACCCAGTAAACAATACAGCAAACATCTTAAACTGTAGCAGAGTTGGATGGAGATTAAGCCCAAAGCATGGGAAATTTGCTTCTGCAATCACATATGGCACTATCCATCAAAAAGATCTGCTCAGAGGGTTCCCTGGCTAAACAAATAAACTTTTTTATCGGCTGAAGTACAGGTGGCTTGATTTTTCAGAAGCACCATGCTTTCTTGCAACAAGCTTCAGAAATAAGAAGGTATTTCTGGAAGCTGCCTTGGAAGTTAGCCAACAGTATGGACAACATATGACAAGAACACCCAGGAGTCAGCAGCACTTACCTATGATTTTGTCAGAGGCATTGCATGCAAGTGCGAACCGTGTTGTTTTGGAATAAATTTCCATTGTTCTTCTCAATGCTTGCTGTGCTCCATCTGTCATGCTGAGGGAAGACAAGGAGTTAAGACAGATTTTGCCGTTCACTCACTCCTAGGTACAGCCAACGAACTATTTTCATACAAGCTTCAGAGTTTACTCATATTAAGCTGTGCTTTGTAAATGACTTGATATTCTGGTTTGATAAACTAAGCAGCTTTTTCTAGTCATGTGAACAAACCACCCTGCAACACAGGTAGTCACCGAGACCTCCGGAACACTGACATGCAAAATGAAATCATTAATGCTCTGAAGAACACAGCTAAAAATATTAATACACCACCTGCATAAGGTGGAGAATGTCCCATTTTCATCCAGTGAAATTCTCTACATGAGCCAAACTCTTTTCAAAGAGAAGGAATCACAGAATCACAAAATGGTTAGGGTTGGAAGGGACCTTAAAGCTCATTCAGTTCCAACCCCCTGGCATGGACAGGGACACCTTCTACTAGACCAGGCTGCTCCAAGCCCTGTCCAACCTGGCCTTGAAAAGTTCCAGGGATGGGGAATCTTTCCAGTAAACTGAAAGATGCTGTTTCATAACCAGAGCATTCCATATCAATATTCAGCATCTCTTTTGAAGCAATGATCTCTGCTTGCTGTGAGTACTCCCATAAGAACCCTGTTCAATCCATATTAATTTTCTAACAAATTACTTTGAACAGCTTGATAGAAACACTCAATCCTGTCCAAGACTGGAGCTCTACAGACAGGAGAGATGCAGCACATTTCACACAGTAGCTGAGGTCAAGAAAAAACAACATACCTGTCCGCTTCATCAAGGATGATTATTTTATGCCGACCTTTTGGAAGTGTGACCTTTTGCTGGGCAAACATTTTGATTTTGTTTCTTACAACATCAATGCCTCTGGAACAGTAATTCAATTGATTCATGGTAAGATGGGTGAAAATACAGAACAGATGTTTTTCAGCAGCCACAGCAGCTGAAGTGCTCCTGATTCTCCCACTGTTTGTTCCTGCCCCTTCAGCTGTGTCAGTACAACTGCTGTGGAACCATGCTGTAAGCCAGACTGTCCAACTGATTCAGATTCAAACACCAACAATCCTCGGTTTTGGGAGTTTTGAAGAAAATAATTTAACAGTAGCAATATAAAAATACACAAAATCAGTAATCTTACTTGCAGTACCACCACAAAATTACCTAAGTTTGGCACAAGGAAAGGATAACAAATGAATAAAGGCAGAAGCATTTAAGATTGCTTTGCCAGTTCTTCCCACAGCTCCATCCACAGCCCCGGCTGTAGCTCAGAAGAGTTTAAGAAAAACAGCTGGATAGACTGAGTCATATAAGCACAACATGGACACTTTCCTAGACAGAGTCCCTGCAAAGACCTACTTTTATTAAGAAAGGACTTTACTTTTCTTTTTCTGTTTAGAAAAAAAATGTTGTGATTCTGTAGTTCTTCTATAACTGATACTAACAGAGGGAGGTAAAGGGTATTGCGCTCAGAAAACCCATCAGGGAATGTCAGAATACTTCAGGATGGGTCTGAACAGAAATTGGGAAACATAATCAACCCTTAGTACCTAATCCTTGGAGTACAGTCAGTGTCCTCTACATACCTAAGACCCTGATCCTACATTTTAATCCTCAACTGCCCTTATAGCCCTAATTTCTCTCACTCTAAGCACTGAAGAGTTTCAGTATAAACAACCTCTTCACTTTTCATTCTTAGGACTCTCATGAACGCAGTAGGAAGCTTAACTCTTTCAAATAAATTTGAGAAAACAGTACCATTATGGATTCTGCACTCCACCTGTTTATGTTTTCATTTATGAAAGTATCTATAAAGTTTATACAACATCAAGAAATAATATCTGTGTTGATGGATGAACACCAAAGATTGCCTAACTTGTTGCTGAAAAGACCGCACTAAAATAAGTCTTAGAAGCCTTACTATAGCATTAAGCCTATCAAACTGGCCTGGGTTTAAAAACAGAAATGGAAACTTGCTTCTTCATTAAAAGTTTGATAAGGTTTATTCATTCTCACCTGTCATTTGAGGCATTCAGCTCCAGAACAGCATCCTTTAATGCCGGACCAAGCAGAGCACGAGCCAAGCAGAGGATACTGGTGGTTTTACCTGTTCCTGGAGGGCCCTAAAAATGTGACAATGCAGCAACTGCTGGTAAGTTTAATGTAATTTTCTAATCTGTGCTCGCTACAAATCTTCTCAGTCATGTAAAAAGGCTGCAATAGAGGAACTGCAGAGAAAACATCAGCCTGGAAGCTGTGCCTGAGCTAAGAATCCTGCTCCTAACAGAGGAGATATGGCACAGGGAGAAGCACAGGATGTGTTTCAGCAGGCATCTGGGGTAGATTAAAACTTGTTTCCCTGTGTATTCTGCCAAGAACACTGCACTAAGACCATATAACCAACATCTCCCGTCACCAGTACACTCAGGCTCAAAGCCAGTCTGTACTGAGAGGCCATCCTGGCTAGATTTCAAATCCAGGACCAACACTGAAATACAGCACAACATAGCAATACTCACAGCAATTATAATATTTGGTACATTCCCCTCTTTTGCAAAGACCTAAGAAAGAATGATAGTAAGAAATTATGTAAGAAAATAACACGAACAAATAGTTTCAATTCTGTTCTATTTTAAGCATCAGAAACATGCTTCTCTTTTTCCCCTCCTGCTTTCATTTTTTGAACCTTGCTGCTTTTATGTGTTTGGGTTTTTTTTATTGAACTGTTAGAAATCAGCCCCTAGAATAACATGGAAATATTTAAAAGCACTTAATGTCACAGCTCTTTAGTGCTCTTGCCTTTCCTTTCCAATTGTTTTAATTATATACTTGCTAGTATAATCTTTCTGTTAACAAACGCTGTGTTCAAAGACTAATTTATTGTAGAATTAGAGAATCCTGGAATGGTTGGAATTGAAAGGCACTTTGAAGTCCCTCTTACTCCAATCCCCTGCCATGGACAGTGATACCTTCCACTAGACCAGGCTGCTCCAAGCCCCATCCAACTTTGCCTTGGGCACTTCCAGGGAAGAATTGATAAGGAAAACATTTCTCTTCCAAAAAAACATTATGTTTCTTTCTGTTGTTGCACAAATTATATTCATTGAAACACATTATTATAACAGCTACAAATTCTCAAAGCTGTATCAAAACACGGCCAATTTAAACATGCCAATTGAAGAAGGTGCATTTCCTTACACACCACTCAAATACGATGTAAAAATTGTAATTTTTTAAGTAAATCAGGGAACTTTCTTCCATATACCCAAGTATGGATGTAACAAGACAATAATGTTTTTACTGGCCTGTGGATCAATGCAGAAATATATTTTTTTGAGATAACCTGTAAAAAGATACAGGGAAAGCTACACACCTCCAACCTGCTCACAGTGTCTTCATTTCCAACAATTTCAGATAGTTTCATGGGTCTGTATTTTTCCACCCTGTAAAAGTAAAAATCCACACACTTCAGCACATCTAATAATGCTTTAATAGTGCTTTAGAGTGACGGACAAGGAGCATGATGTTAAGAGGGCACAGGACAAAGATGACAGGACATGTCTTCAGTGCAAGTGCTGCAGGGTCCCCTCATGGCTAAGCACAGCATACCACAACACTAATCATTGACTCGGAGAATCCCAGAATGGTTTGGCTTGGAAAGGACCTTAAAGGCCATCTCTTTCCAGCCTCCTGCCACGGGCAGGGACACATTACACTTGACCAGGTTGCTCCAGGTCCAACCTGGCCTTGAACACTTCCAGGGACGGAGCAACCACAGCTTCTCTGGGCAGCCTGTGCCAGGGCTGTACCACCCTGAAAGGTTTTACTTCCATTGGTACAAAAAAGCAAAAGAAGGGAAAAATGCTCAACTCAAACAGGAATTCGGTGCCTCAGCCTGCGGGGAGAAGCCGCCCTGAGTGTTCTCCCATGGCCAACACAGTGCAGGGCTGACTTTCTCTAGGTTACAAAGGAAAACAATGGGAGTTTCTTCACTATTGATTTCTGGAAGTGTTCAAGGCCAGTTTGGACGGGGCTTGAAGCAACTTGGCATAGGTGTTCCTGCCCGTGGCAGGAGGCTGGAACGAGGTGGCCTTTAAGGTCCCTTCCAACCCGAACCACTCCGTGATTCTACGATTCTTTCCTTCCCAGCCCCGGCCACAGACCGGAAAGGCCACAAGGCGCAAGCACAGTCCCCAGTTCCGAGCCAGACTGAGCTCCTGCACCCTGGCGGGCACGAGGGGACAGCCTTGAACACGCGGGCCTGGCCGTGGCCGGATCCGGCCACCACGTTCCCCTCAGCCGTGAGTCCCCTCAGCCCCGGCTCCCCTCAGCCCCGGCTCCCCTCAGCCGCCACAGCCCCTCCTTCCCGCCAACAGCGCGCCCCGCCCCGCCCTCACCTCATTGGCTGTGCCGCTCACAGTCCCGCCCCCCTCCCCGCTCTGCACCAATCACCGCGCGCCGTGCCCGTCCGCGCTCCGTCCGGCGGGCGCTCATGGCGGCCCGAGGCGGCGGCGCTCCCCCGCTTGCTGTCCCCGCTCACCAGGGCAGCTCGTAGTGGCCGCTGCCGCCGCAGGGCGCGGCCCCCGTGGAGTCGCCGGGTCCCCGCTTTTCGCCTCCCGACGGCCCGGCCTTCTCGTCCTCCGCCACATCCACTTCCATGGCGGCGCAGCTGGCGCTGCCGGCCCGTCTCCCTGCCGCCGCCGTGAGGGGAAGGAGGGTCGCGTTGCCGGGCCCGCCTCCGGGGCGGTCCGGCAGAGGCAGGCGGGGTGGGCGCTCTCGAGGCGGTCGCAGGCTCGTGTGGTTGCTCAGTGAGGCGGGAGCCCAGGCCCGTGGTGGTGGGGCTGTGCCGTGCTGGTGAAGGACTGTCGGTGAGGGGCGGTCACTCGTAGCTCGGCTGGGTGGGCTTGTATTCGGCTCCTTGGACTCGGTGCTCTCCCTACCCTACTGCGTGTTAAGATCATAACGATAATAACATGTTTGCCTTTCAGGGGTCTAAACCTTTGTTTCTTCTATCTACCTCTATTTCCCCCCTGTAAAATGAAAACAATAGAAGATGCATTGCAAAATACTGTAAGCAGTTACATTATAGTGGGGGGGGATTACTCTGGCGCTATTTATTGAACACATAAAATGTATGAAGGTTGCCCGGGGGAGCTCTGGCTGCTCTGTCCCTGGAGGTGTTCAAGGACAGGTTGGACTGGCTTCGAGCAATCTTGTGTAGTGGAAGGCGTGCCCATGGCAGAGGGTGGAATGAAACGCTCTTTAAGGTCTTTTCCAACCCAAACCATTTTGAGATTTTAGGATTCTAAATGTTCTTTTCCAGCTTAAGTAAAGGTGCCTCATCCACCTAAGTCAAGACCCCTTTTTTTCTTAATTGATAATTTTGATGAAGTGCTATTGTACCAAGTTCATTGGTGCCCCTACATGCTCCCAGCCCCTGACAGAGAACTGTACTGTTGTATCCATAGCATTAGAATTTGAAAATCAGTATTCATTTTCAATCTCAGTAGTTACTGGGGCCTTGGTATATCTTTCAGTTCTGTTTATGCTCCACATAATTAATGACATTTGTGTTAGCTCAATGAGCAGAGCATCTGTCCTTTAGTCTGGGCCCTGATTCCTTGGGAAGTGTTTCTAATTTAAGATTGGAGTGAGGCAGGAACTCAGAACTGGCCGTATTTGCAGCTCAGTGTGAGCAGTGACGCTCCTCTGAGGGAGTAACTTCCTCTCACTTGTCACAACATTTGTGTTCCAGTGTTACTGTCAGTGTCTGTTATTGGTATTTTGAAGTTGACATGTGGGCATTTGCCTTCAGCCTGTAAAACTGATTCTGCCTATGGCCTGACAGTAATGGTGTTTGCTGAGTTTCTCCTAAGTCTCTAAAACTCTGGAGGGTGAAGTTTCTGTTTTGTAAAAAGTGCAGTCTCATATCTGAATTTTTATGTAGGTGGTAAGTGCTCTGATCTTGTTTTGCACTTTGTTTTTATGAATAGCTGTAGTGGTTCCCAGTGGTTGTAGGATAAATGTTATGTAAGGTATAATTGGAAGTGTTCTGCAGCCTTCATGTGCCTGGCTGCATTAACATTATCAATGGATTAACTGCCTCCACTCGAGGTGAAGTAGATAATTAAATAACACCACAATTATATGGCATATGAGAGTGAGAGTTGGCTCTTTTGTTTTTTTTCATATTCTGATTGTTTGTTCCTGTAATACTCACACTCAGTCTGTTAGGCCTGTCTTTAGATTTAATTTTCTGCAGTGGTCAGCAGAACCCAACATGAGACAGTGAAATACTGCAGGACTGCTGGTCATAACAGCCTGTCAGTGCAGCATGCTGGATATGCTCTGGTTTCTTGCCAAATGAAACACTAGTTCTGCTCTTAGGAAGTACCAACTTCTAGATAAGATGTTACTTTCCTGGCTGGCATTAATTCTCCCACTCTATGAGTAGGATTGCTGCTGATAAGCACTCAAAGGACAATAAGAAAGGCTAATGATAAGAATTGCTGCAGAGAGCCTGATGACAGATTTTGTGATATGTTTCTGCTCACAGTTAAAATAAATGTGTTTTTAAGCATGGTCTTCTAAAGTGCTGCAGCCCCAGCATAGGCAGGACCTTCTCACAGTGGTTTGTCAAACACAGAACAAGTATTTATTGAAGGCACAACAACATTGATTGGGATGTGTAGCAGGTGGACAGGGAGATATGAGCTGAAAGTTATAAAACCCATCATGTCCCAAAATCCAAACTGTTCTTATTGTAGCCTGACAGTTGAGATCACAGGATACATCCAGGTTTAAATGAATTCCAAATTCAATGTTGAAGTAGCAGAACTTTTGATGTGTCATCAGCAATAACTAAATACACATGTATGCAGATGTACTGTGTTATCCTGAAAGGAGAATAATCCTGAATTTAAGATTATTCTTTCAGACCTTTCTCCCTTACACCCCAAAAGATATATAGAAAAGCTTACTAATAAAGCTTACTTGTAATCAGTATAGAGTACAGAGAAAAGCTTTTTGCTAATGCTTATTCAGCAAGGGGAGTGTTCCTCTTCAGTGTATTCAAACAGCATATACTACTAGTGCTGGGGATCCCCATCAGAGAAATAAATCATGATCTTGTGGTCACCTCAGCAGCAAGGAAGTCCCCGCTGCAGGTTCTTAAGGTGTAGTGAACAGGTTTTCTAAAGATCATATGGAAGCTCTTCTCAGACCAGCTCTAGTCAAGGGCTCAAGCTCTAGTCCCCACAGGGAAAACTAAAACCCAGGTTTCATCAGAGAATTGGGTAAATGCAGAAGATGTGGCAAAAGAATTGCTGCTTTGCATGCTATGGTTGTTGAAAGTGAGGTTGGCTTGTTTGGAGTTTGAATAACAAACTGAAATTAGTGAAGACACTAAAAGTGAGGCAGTAGTTGAAGACAGTGAAAAACAATAGTGATGGTGATGTGAGATGTAAAACTCAGAGAGCAATAGAAATAAAGCATGAGAAGAAAACTATTTCAGCAGCTGTTAGCAAAAAGTAGGGATCTGTATGTTCAGTAATAAAAGTTTCTTATATGTGGTGGTTTGGGGAGGGAGGGGAGAACCATTTAGTTTTCAAGATCGTTTTGCTTTTGGGTTAAATCTGTGAGTTCATCTTATTGTTAGGGCTAATACTCATGCATGTTATCCTGCAGGTCTAGAAGGCCAGGGGGCTGAGATCTTAAATTGTAGTATTAAGAGAAGTGCAGAGTTTGTTGGGCTGTCCATCGCTGGCACCACTGCCACAGTTAAAGCTTCGTCTCCGACTGCAGCCTGCTGCTGTTCTGCAGCCCCAAGTAGGTCACTGAGCACAGATGGCCTCACTGCCAGGGATGTGTGGAGTCTGCAGTCCCCTTGCAGCCTATTCCCTCTCTGCACTCTCTCCATTTCACACAGCTAGTCTGGAGACAGTGGAATGAATTCTCATGCTACCAACCTTTTTATCTTGTGCTCACTGAGGCTGAAAGCAGAGAGCAGAGCTGGAACAAATAGTGGGAGTGAAAGTAATGATGGAGCTGTTAGGAAGGGAGGCTGGGCTGGTGCTTCATGAAATAGGGCATCACCGTATTAAGAGGTTTCCTGGGCCTGACGTGTCTGCACCCAGACTGACAGGGGCCCTGATTCCTGCAGAGCTGCTGTGCTAGAGCTCTAGAGTGAAATGGGCTGATGCTGTCAGTACATGCAGGTATTTAATTTGTCCTTGTTCTTGTAGCATCACAAGCCCTGTCCATACTTCATGGATTTATCCATATAATGGCCCTGAGGGTACATCTGTGCTGAGCTAATATTATGGGTGCCCTTTAAAACTTCTTGCTAAGTGTAATGGCTGAGGTCCCACATTTCCTCTCCACTGGCACATGGCCATCTCCCTGTTTATTTCCCCATCCACTGCCTCATCCCTACTCTTTTGTGAGCATCTCCAGGAGCTGCAGAAGCAACAGCAGATCACCAGAATGCTCTGGATAAAGAACAGCGGGACACCTGCCCCCACTCTTACCTGAGCACTTTTACTGGCAGCATCTCATTTTCATTTTTACATTTTCATTAAGTACCTTTAAATCCTTCTTTAATGCTGCCACACAAAATTTTAAGCAGGGTGCCACCAACATCAGCAGTTAGGAAATTCATAGTGCTGGAAGTGAGGCAAGGCACAGGTTGTGGTGACACAGCAGCTGGAAAGATCAAATTCAGCGTATTGCTACTGGGAGACTCTAAAGTTGCACAAGTCTTTTCTATAAGCATCTGAAAATACTTAAAAGAATGGTTTTTAAGTGCCATTTTAAGCCAGAGAAGCTTTATTATGAGTTTTCTGCATGTGTTGAGGCATTTGTCCAGAGCTTTCCACTAGGTTACAAGAGGATGCAGCAGCAGTGACTGGCCAGTCCTACTCTGCAGCCCTTTGGATGCTTGAGACTGAAAATGTGACTGAAATTTCCTTTCTTCTTCTTCTTTAAGCACATAATAGAGAGCAACGAGTGTCCAGGCCAAGCCCAGCCACTTGGTTACAGCTTTTGTAACCACCCGGGTGGTTACAGCTTTAGTCAGTAGAGGGAGTATGGACACCTGGGTTAAAGCCACACAGGTCACCCGTGACAGCCAAGAGAATTGACTTTCTCCTAGAATTCCTCTTTTGTTTGCAAAACCAGGTAAATTCTCTACACATACATTTTTCTTAGATGCCAAAATACAGCTGTTGGCTCCTAACACTGCTGGTGAAGCTGAAAGTGTAAGAGAGGGGAATGGTCCTTTGTACTTGCTATGCTTTTCTTCTTTTGCAGCCTCCCTGGGAGCACTTGTCTGTTTGCACCTGCAGCTGGGGCTGGTATGGAACATCACCTTTTCTCCTCTGTGTCAGGATCTTATGTCACCATTAGTGACTGTAGCAGGGCTCTGTTCACCTCCAGGGACAACACAGCCTCCACCCTTTCACTGAGGAAGCTGAGAAAGTGACTCCATGCATGACTTACTGCCAAACACAGACGTTGCAAAGAGCATCCTGCAGAGCAAGTGCTTGCTGGGGCTCCCTGTGTAAGGGAAAGGATCTTGATGAAGAAGAAAGAAGCTAATGGCTCTGTGAACTTTCTGCTTGAAGGCTCAGCCGCAAGCTGGTGCAGAACCAGAGGAGTAATTTGGGGGCTGTGATGAATGCAAGAGTTTGAAATGGAAGTAGAGAATCTGGGTTCATCTATTCTTTTACCAGTGTGCCACTCTCTTTGTGTTTTCGGATGTAACACTTGGTCTCTGTTTCCCATAAAAATGGGAATGTGGACTGGCTTGATTTATGTTTATCAGAAACTTCAAAAGAAATTTGCAACAAATTTGATGTAAAGTGGATTGTACTTTTTAATGTTACAGTATTGCTTGACTTTTGGTCAGACAACATGCAGCCACGATACCGCACAGTACTGCCACAATGCACCCAGCATTTGTACTTTCTTGTGCTCATTCCTTGCATCAGCAGTCTGGGGACATTCTCCGCTGACTGCCCCTAATTGGTACTGCATGACATTATGTAACCCATTTCAGCTGTATCTAGTCTCTTAAATGCTGAGCAAAACTTGGTCAGAGACCTTCTTTGGCTGAATACAACAGAATAAATCTTAACATTCATTTGCATTCATTTTGTACATGTCACAGATGGCAATGCAATAATGTTGTTGTTTATCAACAGTCCAGGACTTACCAGGCTGTGGAACTCTGGATTCATTCAAGTCTGCAGAGCATGGATTTAGAAGTATCAGAAGGAAGAGCTGCTGTATTCCAAGCCATCGAGTTTTCAAAGCAAAAAGGAGGAATTTAGCAAAAGGTTAATGTAAGGCTCAAGTCTGGTTTGACTTAGAGTGCTCATGATAGAAGAAGTGAGAAAAATCTGACAACAAAAAAAAGGTGTTACTATCTTCAGATCTCTGTGTGCACAGGTGATTTTTTTACTCCAAATGTTTTGTGTGGGTTTGCCTAGATAAGGAATGAAAAACAGGACTTGTACTCTTAAGGTCTGCTTTAGTGGCTGCATATCAATTTGGGATTGAAATGATGACTTGGTCTAGTAAGTCTAGAGCCAAATACCAAAACATGCAGTTGATTGTCTGAGGAGAAAATGGCTTGTGAACCTTTCCTTAGTTTGGGAGAACATGAAAGGACACAGTCCTATGTTAGTGGGTGAAGGTGTATTCTGGTTTTTGGGGTTAAAGTCCAGTAAAACCCAGGTGCTGAATGAGCTGGCACTGCACAGGTAGAGCTGGCCCCAGGGCTCCGGGCAGCCTCTTTCCAAGGAGCTGTGACAGGACATTCCTGTGCAGGTAAGCCTTTGTTTATTAGCCCTGCAATCCAGTCTCCCCTCCACCTGGGCTAACTCCCTAAATTTGAGGCTACTTCCCTAAATTAAACCTTAATTAGGTTCACTATATCCTTTGATTTAAGACATTTGTTGTTTATTATTTCCAGTTACCACAGAAGTCTGAGAAATGGGGGAGAGGAGAAAAAGTTTCTTGCATTAGTCACCTGGGCTGTGCCACTTCCAAGGGAACAAATCCTGTCAGAGCATGCCTTACGGAGTAAGTGGGACTCACCTGCAGGTTTGAACACAAATTGGATAACCTCCTGGTGTTTAGTCTCTTTCCTGAAAATGCCTGATTTCCCTGCAGCCTGGTTGCTCTTTCTGCTGACCTGTAAAGTGGTGGTTTCCTCTAAAACATAAACACAACAGGAAAGGGCACTAAATTCTAATATTGGGAGAGCTCCACTGAAGCAGCAGAGTAATTTGTCACTTCATTGTTGTATTTAACAACCATGGAAGAACACAATGAGACAGGTTGCCTATCTAGTATCTGTAAATCTTGCTTTGATGGCAATAGAATTAACCTGATCCATTAAACATTAGCTTACATATCTCTTCTTTTGTATTTTTAAACCTGTAATTCCTCAAAGCAGCTTTAACTGTAGCAGGAGGGGAAATCCTTGTACCAGTCTCCTTTGTTCCATGCACCCAGAGCACCTCGGAGCACTTGGGTTGCATAGAGGCTGCACTGATTCAGCATCCTTGGTTGTTTGCAGAGCTTTGATGCTGCAAGTCACAGGGTAAAAAGATTCTGTTGAAATTGGCTTGGAGAAGTCTGAAACCATTTTGTACATATGGGTTGTTGATTTTATTTAGGGGCGGTTCTTTAGGGTTTTTTGTTGTTTTAAAATTTCTATCTGCAACAGTAAGCTTAGGTGATGCTTGCATTGATAGAGAATTATTTCTTCCTCCCCTTACCCCCATACCATAAAGAGCACCTTAAATATAAGTGTTCCTTTTTTCTAATCACACCACGTCATTATTAATCCATATATTTTGCTGCCACTCCTCCTGTGTAGTTTTTTATTGTGTTGTTTTTTTCCCCTTCCTTTCCTTCTGACTATCCTGCTGTGACTTGTTTCTCATTTGCTCAGCCCTTCAGGGGAGGTATTCTGTGGGCTAATATTAATTAGGCAGTAATTAAAGCAATGAAGCAGGGGTGTTAATGTAAAATACTACATTTCTTCTGTAATTTTCAAGAGATACCTCTTCTGCATGTGTCCTCTTTTAGGAAGTCTGTCAGAAAGTAACAGATAACATCTTTCTTGCCCTGAAGATTCCAGAATTCAGGAGGAGTTCAGGCTTCTGAGAAAGTTCTTGTTACAGTCTCCTGTGCAAAGTAATTAAATTCCAGAACTAGTCATTGCTGATGGAAAGGCTCCTGAGGTGAGGCACAGGCAGTGCTGGCTGGTGGGTTTGAGCTGCAAGGGACCGATGCTTGTTCCTCTGCATGCAACTAGAGATGACAAACGACATCTGCACCTTCACGTCATCTTCTCAGGAAAGCAAAGGATTGCAGAGGATTGTTTTCTCTACTGATATTAAGGGTGGTCTGTTGGGGGCACAAGGAAATGGAAGAGGGCTATCTGGGAAGAGATCTTTTTTCCCAGGAAGGTGCTTATTCTGGGCTCAAGTGTGGTCCTATTCTGAAGGCACTTGCAAAACAATCTTTAGAGTGATGTAATTTTGGGACATGAGAGGAGTGTGGCAAAGTGGGGAGAGGAATTATCCAGAGAACTCTGGGAACATGAGCAAGAGCTTATGCAAGTTGCTGGGGTAAATATTAAGCTCTCCCAGCCAAACCTTGGATCCTGTAAGGCATCCGTGCTGACTGTATAGCATGGATCCCCCCATGTAAGGCAGTGACTCCCTGCAGGATCCCCACTGCATGACACCAGCTGAATTTGCTCCCTCATGCTCTGGGTCACCACACAGGACATTCTGGGTGCAGTTTGCCCTTTGTGATCCTCTTTTCTACCATGGCAGGCAGGCTGGAAGGAAAGCAGCTTCCATGCTTCCATCCTGCACCCCTGCCCCTCCTTCTTGATGTCCTGGACACTTGCCAGCCTGTGACCAAATGTCCCCAAGAAATATTTACTTCCTGTTTTTTTTTGCTTAGACCTCCAGAGGCGTCGTTTTTCATGAATAAAATATGAGCTGTTCTCTTGGAGCCATGAAGGGAGGAAACCACTGCCAGTGCTTTTTATTGCTGTGGTTGCTGATGCCTCCACCCTCACTGGCAAGGAGAACAGAAGAGAGAGGAAAGGCCTCGAGGATTTAGTCCAGTAACTGTTTGCTGTGTGAGCTGTGCTGTCTGGAGCCAATACTGAGGAACAGCTGACTTTGTAATATCTTATTTCAAGCAGCTTGTAACTGAGGAATTAAAATGTTTAAGTTTTAACTGAAATTTTTGATTATCTTTTTCTCAGAGCATGGCTAACGCTCGGTTTTCAGTCTCTTACCAACCTTTCTTCTTCTTTTATTATTTGTCCAGATAAATGTAGAATTGTATAATCCCTTGTCATAACTGAATCACACCTTGATTTTTCCATTTCCAGAGTTTATCAAGATTCTTCTGCATTAGCTTAATTTTTCCTGCAGCTTCTCTTGTCTTGGCACTTCATTCAGAGTTAATAGACAGAATGTGGAAACAATAATATTGAATAATAGCATTTACCCTGTTGGTTACTGTGCTCAAGCTTCTACTTCGAAGACTTAATGGATGAGGTAAAATACTACTTTCTTACCCATGAGAAAATACTGAAAGTATTTACTATGGGGGTTTTTTTCTGGGTTTTGGGAACTACTGTCTCCTAAACATCATTTGTCCTGGAGATTTCCAGGCTGCTAAGCAAAGCTTTTCATGCAGGTATTTCTTTTGACTGTTGGACTGGTACCAGAGCTGAGATCAGAGACTGATTCCCACACCATTTCTGGATTCTCCTGAATAATTCTCCTAGGATGGTCCCTGAATTCAGTACTCGTATCAGTTAAGAACAGGTACGTTTGGTAGATATATTTTCGTAATTGTTTCCAAGTCTGTTCTGGGATTTACCTTTCCAATTCTGCATGTATGCTTGTCAGTGATATTTTGACAGAATTACCTAAATGGCTAAAACCTTCTTTCATCCAGGCAGCATATTTGCTGGAAAAAAGATGCCAATATACATGTGGCAGAACTAAACCAGGAAAGTTTGAAATGCCTTGCCCAAGAAGAGAGAGGTTTGGCCTAGAATGTGGCCTTTGTTCCCTATATTGAGCACATTTGACTTCCTCCTTAATGACTTACACAATTAATTTGTGCAGGGTTTATGCATATTAATAATCATGTGTATATGCATTTATTTACATGTTTGTACATGCAAGATATTTGTGTATGACACTGTATAGGTTTGGTTAAATACAAGTTGACCAATAGCTCAAGAAAAGGTCTTAGATGTTGAAAAATAATACTTTTAATTCCTAAACATGAAATGAAGATTCCCCCGCTTCTCCAATGGTTATTTGGTTATTTTTTGGTTATCTCATCCACTTCGCTGTTAAATTAAACAAAGTTGTTCAAGACATTTGCTCAGTATTTCAGTTGTCATTAATGTACAGTACAGTTGATTGCTGCACTAGAGGAGAATTCTTAATCAGGCAAGGTGCTTCCCAAGCAGTAGGGCTGTATAAACTGTGTGCTCTAAGTCCTCTGTGACTATACTATTCTTCAGAGACATCCCTTTTTGTCAGATCAGTGAATTATTGTTTTAAAACTATCTGAAATGCACATGACATAAGGTGATAAAGGTGCTGAAAGATCACAAAATGTTACGTACTGTCATTAGGGTGAATGTGAGCTCTGAACATGCAGAGACAGTATGGTGTTGCTTTCTCTGCCTTCTGGAGATTCATCTCCTGTTCATGGTGATACAGCAACACAAATGCTACCTGCACTGAGTTCCTTCACTGTAGGAGACTTGTTGGAGTGGAATGGAGAAATGCAGAGCTGCACACACAATCTTTATTGTAAAATGGATCTACAGAAAATTTTAAAACGGGATTGATTGTACAGATTATCGACCACAAGCTTCACTGATCTTAACTGTGAGTGGTTTGACCTAATACAACCAGAGTACAGCAAAATGCCCTTTATGAACTTCCCTTGTTTCAGTGCATTGTAATAGTCACAACTGTGCTTAGTAAACCTCATCTCAGAATGGAAATATTATTACTTACAGAAAATAACCTCAGGATACAGTGCTACAGCATGCTGTATGCATACACATGCACATCAAGTGAAAGGTGTACAGAGGAACTGATACACCTCACCTGGTCAATTGTAGGTTATAAATCAGTTTGTTAGAACTGGAATTTTATGGAAATGAATGATTGAAAAGGTATCTCAGCTGCCAGAAGTAGACTTTATTTCCCCAATACATCAGTCAGTGTAAGCGAGGCATTTGACTTCTTTATGCAGCTAGAAAACAGAGTAGAAGGGAGTAATATAATTAGAAAATCCTGTGCTGCAGCAAAGTGTATCTTCCTTGAAGAAATGAAGGATTTAGAAAGTAAAAGCTTATGCTGTCTCTTAATGACATCCCACTGCACCTCAAAAAAATATAACACAGGGACAGGCTTGATCCTGATTAGGGAACTGTGCACCTGCACGCCACAGCACAGCAGTGCACACTTGCTGTGGAGCTGACTTTCATGGTGTGATTAATCTAATTAATTTCCCGGAGATTGCTCCTGTATGTGGAGTTAAACCTGCACTTATGACTTTTGCTAAATTTGGGCTGTGATTCCCTGTTGAAATCAGCAGGCTGGGAGCACAATGTGCTTCCCAGCACTGGCTGCTTGGATGAAGTTTCATCCAAGATGACAAAATCATCTCTCCCACTGAGACAAGCCCACAGCCAGCTGTGGCATGTAGGTTGTGGAGCTGGGAAGTGACTGCAAATTCTCTGCTGCTGCAGAGATCAGGGACTGGCTTCCAGGAGAGCTGGGTGGCAGCACATCCTTGCTGAGCCCTTGGCTTTGGCAGTCTCCAAGCACAGTTCCTGTGAAAACAAATGGCAGAATTGTTGGGGACAGGTCTTGTTTTGTGTTGGAAATGACACCCACATCCTGCAAGCCCACACTGGTACAGGAGAAGTATTTCACCCTTCTGTCTGCTTCTGGGATATAGGCTTACAAGACTTTTCATATGCGTGACACCTCTCAAAACAGCACAGTCCCAAGGCAGCAATGATGGAGTGAATCCAAGAAGGTTCTACTTTCTTTTCATCTGCTGCCCAGATTGACCTGCTAATGTACTTCTAAATCTACCAGGGACACAAACTGGTCTTTAAATATAGTGATACGGGTTTTTTGCAATGTGGGGATAGGGAGAGTGAAACTGCTCTGCAAGTTTCAAATGCTGTTTACAGGGGTTAACTCTAATGTCCTCTTTATGTTCCATGGAAACAACGTCAGGGCTTCAGTCAGGTCAGCCCTGTGAAGGAGGATCTGCATGAGCTGGGGACTCTTAAGTGGGGAAATTGTTAGACTTCAACTCCTTGGCTACTGGGACCTGAAAGTCACTGCAGTATGTCATTTACAAGGCAATTTTCTCTGGAAGTGTGGCTCTCCTTTATGACCCTGATGTCACAAAGTATTAATAATCTCTTAAATCTACACCACTTCCAAGCAGAATATTAATAACCAATAAGGTACAATCATTTGTTTGGATTTTGGGTTGGTGTTTATAGTCTGATTAAAAATCACAGCTTTTGGTGTGATACATAGGTGTAGATGCAGTGGGTTTCTCTGCCAAACTTGCCTGGATACATAAAATAAATTCATTTCAGTCTGTTGGGAGGACAGCTGTTTCCATGACACTTTAAGCCCAGTTTGTATGTATCTTCATCTCTTTTCTTAGCATGCTAAAATGGGCATGATACGGCTTAATTTGTATTTGTAGGTGTTTTGCATACAAAAAAAGGCTCTATTAATTTCTTATTTCCTTTCTTCAATAAACGTCTCAGATAGTATGCTATTTCTGTTCTGTTGCCACAAACATTCTTAGAAGTATTGCAAAGGATGTGAAATGAAAGGTACAAGTGAATTACTAACTGGAACAGACCAGGTGCCTGTTCAGGTGAACATGCCCTTTGAGAAGCTCACTGTTACTACAGGCTCAAAGAAAGGAGAAATAAACCTTAACTGTGATATCAAACAATCATAGAATCTGTTCAGAGAAATTTACTTTTCTTCAAGAGTTAAAAGTTGTCTCATACTTTTAAATTCTAATTACAATTAACACAGCTACTGCTGTAATATAACTATCTTAATTACCTTTAATATATCCCGGCATTGAAATCCACAGGATAATTTACCTTAATTACATTTTCCCACTTGTTAACTTTATATGTGGGATTTTTTTCACCTATTAACTTTATCTTTGTTGTATATTATATGGAGTTTGTCTGTCAGGACTGGAACAGAGAAGGCAGCATAAGCTATTTTCATGTGTGCCTTCCACATTCATTCTGATGAGCTCAAAGCACTTTACAGATCAGGTCGGTATCATTGTTCCTCTTTTGCTGTTGTGAAAGCAGTTGTGGAGATGGAGGGAGTTTCCATTTTACACCAGCAGTAAAACCTAAAACTAGATTAGAATCCAATTCTTGTGTCCCTGTACAGTGCTCTATAGAAAGCCACACTGGCAACATTCTCACAGTGATTCTTTCTTACTGGACCATATAACATAATTTATGTAGTGCAATTAATACAACTGAATTGACAGGAAACTGAAGAAGTATGTGCAAGTTCCTGGATCTGGGTTATATCACAGCATTTGACAGCCAAAATCCATGTTATAAAGGATTTTCTGTAATAAACATTCTAAAATGAAAATGAACACCTGGCAAAGGATCAAGCTTTCTCAACCTTTCTACATCTGTTTTAGTAAGGCTGGGATTTCTGGGAGTCGAGGCTGCCCTTTGCTCCTGGCAATCACTGCAGCAATATCCAGTGGGTGAATGAGGTTATTTGGGGCATCTTGCTACTCCCCTGTCACAGAACATTATATTTCTGCGTAAAGAAATAATCTTCTTTTTATTAACCTTTTCTTTAAACCTTTTACCATCTTACTGAGAATTGACAGCAGGGATCAGTGGATGGTTCTCCAGTACTCTTCTGATGTCAGGATAACAGCCTATTCCATCAGTACTGAAACACAATGTGCTGAGGGTTTGAGCTGTGTATTTATGCTCTGCCCATTGCCATGGTATTTAAATTAGGTCAGATATGCTCTTTGGTGGAAACCTGTCCTTAATTAAAAACATGCATTTTTTGGCAGGAAGCAGAGGGCAGTTAGTTGTACTGTTAATAGCCTCCTACCTTTTCCAGACTTCTTCTGCCTTACACAGGAAAATTGCTGCTATTCCATACCTCACATACAGCTCTGGTAGAGCTCATGAATGTGGGACTTACATCACACCCACTATACAAACCTATCTGGGACCAACTGGCTCATCAGCTGTTTTAGTGACTGGAAATCCATGGACTGTAGGTGATCCTGTGTGGGGCTGTGGGCCTTTATGCTCCAATTTTCTCATCTGCACATTGTTACAAAGATTTCTTGTGTGCCTTGGGATCTTCTGGAAAAGCGTTCCCTATATTTAATTACAGTGTCAGAGCCTTTTAAAGGATAGTTTTGCATTTCTGGAGAATTAAAGGCTGAGAAGCTGAACTGGATGTTTCAGTGGTCAGTGCCCACAGCCACACCAGCAGTCCAAACCATGTCCAGGCACTGCCTGCTGAAGACATTTTAAAAGCCTGTCTTTTCAGTGTCAAAACTGAAGCCTCATTTCCCTTCCCTTCTCCATTAAACACAGCTTTGGTTGTAGGTACTGAAATCTTTTTTTGAAGTCCTCGTCAGATATAGGATACTTCTTCATCCTGGCTCCTATCCCTCAGCTTTGATCTTCTAACACGCTCCAGTTCATGCAAAGGAAACAGGACTCTCCCACCTCTCACAGTACATTCTGTAGCTCTGCTAGAAAACATCTGGTGCTTCTATTGGGTCTGAAATAGTCTTTGTGGCAAGGCCCAAACAACAGGGAAATAAACAGCTTTTTTTTTTTTTTTTTTCCCTCACAAAGTACAGGCTGGCTCCAATTTGTTACAGAACCTGTTTGACTAGGTCAGAGAGCACAATAAATCTAGACACCCCTGGTGACAAGAAGAAAGGTCTTGGTGGCTTGGAGCAGCAGCAGAAGAGTGGAATAATTTTTTGACATCCAATGAAAAATATTGATCCAGAGGGAATTTTGATTTGCAATGCCCAGAGACTGAGCTTGAAGGGTTTGCAGGCATGTCTATGATGCTTTGACAACTGGAAAAATGTAGAGTTGCCCCATTATGGGGCATCATTGTCTCCCTGCTTCTTGGAGGATACACGGAACTATACAGAGAATTATCAGAGGCTTTGTAAAACAGGCTATGCTTCACCTAATCAGTAGAGTGTAGGACACTACACTGGGAGCTTTAAGGCTGGCTTTCTTCTCTGGATTGAATGTGTATAAAGAGAAGTGCATGAACTGAATGGAGAACATGATAATGCCCAGAGTCTGGTCACCTGGATTCTGTGTGTTAGAAGGGCCTTTGGACAATAAACTTATCCCTCTCAAATTTGATTCCAAGTTTACAAAATATAGGTGTTTTTTGCTCACCTTGGAGGTCAGAAGGCTTACAAGTCTCTTTTATCTCTGGGTAAGTGCAACTGGCAGCTGCCCCGATTTTTGAAAATGAGCTTAGCAAAGGGCAGTCTGATCTTCAGTATTGATTTACACAAGCAAAAAGGTTTAGGACAGTAACACTGAAAATAAATATGTGATACTGTGCTGGAATGGTTTATTCACTACTTAACCTCTGGTTTTTTGCTGTGCTGTTCCCTGCCACCCATGAATAAGATGTTATGCTCATTACTGCCAAATCTCCCTTCAGTCTCTCCACACTCTGATCCTCCTGTATTACTTTTTTTCTGTCATGCTTATTTGTAAATGTTTGATTCTGAAATACAGATGTCGGCCAACATATTTCTGTTTCAGCTGGATGATCACAGATCTGTTACCTCTTCTCTCTATGACTCATTTACTTCATCTGTAAAGAGGAGCTTCATCTTCAGACGAAATACTGACAATAATCTACTGACTTAATAAAAGAGCTATTCCAAGTTCTCCACTGCCAGTGTGAACTTGCGTAGGTCATTTGGACAAACATGGTATCAGAGGACAGAATTTCAGAAGGCCTCCACTTAATGGATGCTGAATTTCGTTGAACATCAACTTGCCTTTGGACTCATGGACAGGAAACAGCTTTTGTGATGAAAATGGCACTATTTCTTCAACTGTGCAGCGTGCTCCATTTTATTGTTTTGTGTTTGTGTGGAGTGCTGTCCCACATTCCTCGGAATCATTGCTACTGCAGCAAGGTAGTTTACTTTTAAAATGTAGAACAACAGGAACGAGACTGTGCTAATGATTAAATTATACTTATGGTTGAAGTTTAAGTAACAGTTAATGCACTAATTTCAGTATAGGAAATACACTAAAAAAGCAGTAAGAGTTCCTCTCGATCTTCATAATTAATGAGAACTGCCATGATCCTTCAACATATTTCCACCCACACTTTCTTTTATGTTAAGAAGTATACAGGAACTCTCAGCAGTCAGTCGGTAGAAAGCCTTTCACAAAGCACTTTCCAGCACACTGCACAAGCCACGTGTGCTCCCCTGAAGGGTCCTGGAGCCAGATCGTGCCCGTGTTGAATCCTGGCCAACAGTCTCATTTCTTTCAGTGAAACAGAACAAAGTGAGGCCTTCAGACAAGAGCGTACCCAACACACACATCTGAGCTATGTGTACCCAAATAAGCACCATCAGCTGTGCTGAGCCTTTCTGGAAGGGACATGAGTGGGATTCTCATCATTTAACTTTAAACATCTCATTTGGCTAGTTCTCAAATATGTCTAATTTGTGGATTGAAGAGAGCATCATTAGAGAGCAGTTAATCCATTTTAGATGTCTACAGTACTGTGAGGGGAATTCCACCCCAGTGCCTGTTCCTCTGCACTCATTATATAGGAAGTCTAGACAGTTGGCTCGGATATAAATGTCTGCAGATGAGAGGTTTCTCTCACCTATCTAGACACAACAGAATCTGCTGGATATTAGAGGCTTTGTAGTGGCTCTGGGTCAGATAACAAATGCCTGAAAACACGTTGCCACTCAGCTGAATTGTTGCAACTATGCAAGATCTTAATTTTAAGACTGTTTACAAGATTTTTTGAAATTTAGTCTTGGCCTAGAATGAGTAAGGCCTAAAGCAGCCACTGATCCTCAAGATAAGAAGGTCTTTCAGCAGCTCTGTAACCAAAGGAAAAAACAGCTTTTCTTTAGATCACTGCTTTAATATTTTTCCTCCCACCAATGCTGGAATTTCGTGTTCTGCCCCCAAATGCAGCAAGCTATTTATAGTCTCAGCCTGAATGAATAGTAGGAGCATATGCTGTCATTGCGGCTGTACCTTTGAGGCATTGGAAATCACATAACTCAAAGCTGACAGTCATGAAGTTGCACAATATTTTCAAATGTAGTTTCTGCCACCATTGGTTCCCACAGTACATGGGCAGAGATTTCTAGGCACATGGTAGGGAAAAGAATGAAGGGATTCAACTCCGAAGCCATAGTTGGCATCTGGGGTTATGATGTCACCCCTTCACATGGCCTATATGTGAACTGTCACCTTTAAAAGGTTGCTGCCTTTGGGGAGCAAGTGCAGGGTCGGGGTGTTAGGGTGGGTAGCTTACTGATATGTGACAAGTTGAGTGTCCCGTCAGCTCTTTGTGGAGAGATGCTTCATCTCCTGCCGCTGGTGAATAAAGAGGAAAGGTACTGAACATTTTGCCTGTCTTTATTTAAACAATATAGATAACAGCAAAACACAAAATGTTTGCTCCTTTTGTTTCCTAGATGCAGGTGTGTGTATTCCCTTGGTTTTTGCATTACAGTGTCTGTGTAATGCTAGAGTTTGTCGGAATAATTTAAAAGAAAACAGCAGTGAAGTTTTTTAGAGATCCCAACAGCTAATGCAAATACTCATCAAATCACAATAATGGATCAGCCAACTGGAGACAGTTTTGACTATCTGTGAGAAGCCACTTTTCAAAACAAGATATCACAGAAAACAAGGGGGTAGTAGAATTATCAGGCAAATATGATAGCCGAGAGATGTCAGAGATCACATATCAGCTCTCTACACATAATGGTTTAAATAAAGTCATGACTCTGCTCACCTATGTAAAATTAACAAGTCCTCACATCTTCCTAGGCTGAAACTTAAGTGTCTCCTGTGCTCTCCCATGTCTGGGACATCAGTGCGGGGTTGTTTGCCTGCACACAAGCCCCTGAGAATAAATAAATGATTATTGGGAAATAGTAGCATCTGTGGGATGATGGAATTTCAACATTTATAGTCATCCTGAAGCTTTGTGACAAGCAGGTACAACAAAAGCTGAGCGACAGGTTTGTGGGAGAGCACTTGATAGAAAAGACACAAATTCAAGTCTACGGGCACTTCAGCCACATCACTGCCAGAGCGCTGTCCCCGAATTATCTTTCTTGCTCTCCCTGGAAATTCCCCTGAGAAAGTTTAGTCAGAGAGGCAGATTTGTCAAAATGATTCAAGGAAATTACTTAAGAGCTGTGAAATTTTTTCTAGCTTCATCATATTGAAGCCAGTGGGCTTGATTCTCCTCCCAGAGCTGCTGTGTGTACCATAGACTATTGGCAAGCAAAATACAACCCCAGACTAGCTGACCTTCTTTGTCGTCATGTAGACACAGGGCTGTAATTTAAACATTTATGTGGAAGTTATTTGTACTAAGAACAAATTAGTGTATATAAGATTAAGCATAAAATTGTACAATTGATCAAAAGTGAGGTTTAACTTCTAAGCAATTCCTGATTTGAAATCCTACCCTGAAGCACCTTGAAAATATTAAAGCGGATTCTTTTTTTCAGAACTGCTTTAAATTTACACTCCTCCTTACCAAATGCATGTCTGCATGTAAAACTGCTTATTCATCTCACAAAGGGAGGTCACCATCATTGCTCCACTACCATTTGGACAAGGAAAGACTTGGACCTAAGCATAGGGACTGACTGAGTTGGCAAATCAGGGGTGGAGCTGGATGTAGAATGAGAGGTCCTGTTGGAGTCCAAACCTTATTCAATAGGCACCTTCTCATCTAGCTCTTCTCCTGGCAACACACATGCCTGACTGTGTAGGCAACTACAGATTAGAGAGGAGACAAAAATTCTTGCATCCAGAACCGCAAAGCAATGACTTGAGCTTGGATGCAGGAAAATGTCAGGGAAAGACAGTGAAGTAGCAGTTGAAGCAGAGGCGCTGGAGTCAGGTGGTTCAGGTTCTATTTTTGGGTTGGACCAGCCATTTCACTTCTCCTTACTTTGGCTTCCCCTCTGCAAGATGAAAAATGAGGATGCCTACGGCTGCCTCCAGGGGCTGGATCATCTTGCTAAGGCCAGGACTGTCGAATCTCATATTCTGGATGATGTTTTGTTGACCTCGGCTCCATTCTTCTCTGCTTTGGTGCCTGCACCTCCTTCACTTCTATCTCCCCTCTGCTTTTTTGGGCAAAACAGCGGAGTCCCAGCAACAGATCTTGGGATTGCTGCTGAGTGGGAACCCTCCTCTGTTTCTGTATACCCTGGGGCCTTCCACCACAGCATCTGATGTGTGAAATCTCCTGGGCTGCCCCTTGGGTGATGTGGGGTGTCTGTAGAGGTAGTAAAGTACACTGAGCAGAGTTATGGCCCTTGTGCAAAGCACTTCCACTCCTGTCTAAATTAGGGATGCAGTTTCAGGGCACAGGCACCAGACAGATGCTGGAACATGTTCAGAGAAAGGCAGCAGAGCTGGAAAGGGTCTGGTGCACAAGTCTGATGAGGAGTGGCTGAGGGAGCTGGGGGGCCTCCCTTTCCTGGAGAAAAGGAGGCTCAGGGGGGACCTTCTCACTCCCCACGATTTGCTGACAGGAGGGTGCAGCCAGGTGGGGGTCAGGCTCTGATCCCAGGGAACAAGGGACAGGACAAGAGCAAACTGCCTCTAGTAGCAGCAGGGGAGGCTTGGATTGGATATTGTGGATAATTTCCTCATCCAAAGGGCTGTGAAGCCCTGGCACAGGCTGCCTAGGGCAGTGGTGGAGGCACCATCCCTGGGGGGATTTAACAGATATGTAGAATTGGCACTTGGGGACATGGGTTAGGGGTGGCCTTGTCAGCGCCGGGGGAATGGTTGGACTCGATGATCTTAAAGAGGTTTTCCAACCTAAGTGATTCTGTGGCCCTGCTCCGTTGTATCTGTGTGCAGCAGAGCCCAGGCACGGCTCTGTGAGAGAACAGCAGGAGCTGGCGAGGGCCGAGTGATGATCACCGCCTCTGCCCGGCCAGCCTGGCTATGCACGAACGAGCTTCCCAAGCCGCAGGTGCGTTCTCCTTGCTGCATTCCCCGTTAAATCCCGGCTAATTAGGGCTCTCTCCTTTTTCCCAGGAAGCACCGCCAGCTCCGCTCGCCCTTCTTGAATCAATCAAAATCGCTACCACCTAAATTCAGGTGCGTTTGAAGAGCTTCTCCTTCCCAGAGCCCATCCCCAGTGCCGCGGGGAGGGAGGCGGTGGCCGCAGCGAGCGAAAGGCGACCTTAGGATTATTTCGGGTTTCAGGGCAGGAGCGCTCGGGGCTGCGGACAGCCAGGAGGAGCCTCGGCGCTGTCTTTCCACCCTCTCACCCGGCTTCGGGCGGCGCCAGGGCCCGACAACCAGGAGAATTTCGGCGCGGGGCGGCCCCGGACCGGCCCCTTTGTTCGCGTGGGCCCGGCCGAGCGCCGGGAGGGACGGAGGGAGCGGCGGTGCCGGCCCCACATCCTCCCCCGGCCCCGCATCCTCCTCCGCCTCCGCTGCCAGCCGCCACCCAGATCCCTCCTCCCGGCTCCCGCTCCCTCCTCCCGGCTCCCGCTCGGCCGCGCAGGGAGTGGCAGGGCGGCCGCCGGCCGGGATCGCATCCTGCGGCGGCACCGAGCCCCGCTCCGCTCCGGCGGGCAGCCCCGCGGTAAGGGGGACGGCGGGAGGGGCGGCAGCGCCCGGGCTGCAACAAAGGAGGGATGAATGGAGAAGGTGCGGGAGGAGCCCGGGGATGCGCCGCTCGGAGCCGATGGCAGGCTCGGCCGCCGCGCATTGTCCTTGGGCTGGAGAAGCGCCGAGCATCCTCGGCAGGCCGGCGGTGTCCCTCGGCTGGGCGGGAGGGGCTGCGGGGCTGCCGGGGGTGCGCACCCACCTACAGCCCGGGCAGGCTGCGGGGTGGGCGCTTGCCGCTGCTCCTGGGTCGCGGCAGGGAGGAGCAGCCGGGGAGGCAGCGGCCTGATGCCGTGGGGATGGAGGTGGGAGCGGGTGTCAGCCTCCATGGCTCGGTGCCGAGCGAGTTTTGGGGTTGAAACGGGAGGAAAATTGTCTTTTGTCTCTGGAAAGCTTGGCTGCTTGCTGGGCTCAGTCCCCTCGCTCGGTTTTTCTTGTTTAACGATCCAGATATCGACATTAAGCGCATCCTGCGGGATCTGGTGTGGGTTTTTTGTCTGTTCCGAGGAGATGTGCTGCTGAGGAAGGCCCAGGTTGAGCTGCTAGTGCTGCCACAGTGCTCAGGTTATGAGCAGCTAGGCAGATGGGGCAGGGCTCTGCCCCTCGCATCTCCTGACATAGAACATCTCCTGACATAGAATAGCAAAGGGTGTTTGGGGCAGCATCCAGGGATGGAGGCAGAGGCATGAGTTGTTATCTCCACAGTATCCAGGCAGGCTGCAGCATCGTTTTGGAAGTGCTCGGAGACAAAGCACTGTGTCAGCACCGGGTGTTATTTGCTGCTTTGTTGAGCATCAGTCTCACAGGCCTAAAAACCTTGTCTCGGAAACTCATCCTGCTGGAATGGATGTCAAGTTTCACCAGTCCATCTGTTACTGCTGGCTAGAAGTGTTTCCTTGAGGGTGACTTGCAACTCAGGAATTGGTCTGCATGTGGACAGAGATATATCTGGGGTGCCAGGTCAGCCTTGTTGGCCTTAGCCTCTGCCCAGCTGCCTACTAACAGCGTTCCTCTCCCTATCGGTGCTCCAGGAGAGCCCCATTAATCAGCACAGGCCTGTCATTGCTGGGGTGGTGATGCTTTTGAACATAGTGCAGCTCCTGATCTTAAAGTTGGGTCTGAGATATGGCATTTTAAGAAATTACCTGCCTGCTGTTAGAGCCTGCCAGGGATTAGGGAGGAGGGAGTCTGCATCAAACAGCTGTGTTTGCACGAAAGTTGTCACTGCCTGCCAGAAATCCCTGGGAGTACGGGACTTCAAAGGCTCAGCTCTGAGCCATGGCACAAGTGACAGCATTAGCACCAGCCACTGCAGCACGGCAGGGAGAAGCTGTGCTGGAGCCTGTCTGTCATCTCGGGAGCACTTGTGTGGGGCTTCCTTCAGTTAAGGGAAACCTCATGTGTTTCAAGAGATGCTGTTAGGATCAGCATGGATGGGATTATCTACTTGAGGCCAAGGGTTGGTATGTGCTCCTCTAGCCTTGGAGGCTGCCATAATCTACTCCAGCAAGGAGCAGTTCCTGGTGTGTTTCCTCTTTCTCCCCACTTGTGCTTTTTGGTTTGGCAGAAGAAGTGAGGAAGAGCCCAAAGCAGGGTTTTCTGGTGCCAAGGGATGTGGCTCTGTAAGGACATCCAGGCCAGTTCTTCCCTTGTGTTACTGAGTGGTTAAAATGGGTCAGGGCACGGATTCCACCTCCTGACTGAGGTTGTTGGTTTTATTTATCAAAATGCTGTCTCTGTCCATGAATCTCAGGGAAATAATTTTTTTTTTTCAAGAGGGTGTCATAATCAATATATAAAGCAAGTTCCATACCCCAGGTACATGGTGTTGGTACTACTTTGCTGAGAATACACAATGCATGGCAAGGTCTAAACCTTTTAAAATACTTTTAAAGCTCTGGGAAAGCCCAGGTATGAGTACCTAGACCTGAATGTGACTTGTTGCTAGTCTATATTAAACACTGGTGTGCATTTATATGTAGAGATACCTATAAATATTTATAGAGAGATCTACTTTTTCATGGATGCCTCTTATAAATACCTTGTGACTCTTCTCCCTCTCTCAAGGGCTCTGAGCACAAGAATGACCAAGGAAGTTGCTGACATGGGTTGAGAGCAGTAATTTTTCCTCTGTTGCTGAGTTAAATGCCCACAGTAATCAGTCTCTATCTGCTTTTCCTTTATCACTGCTCGTGTGATATTTAGTGTAGAATTTCAGGTCTCGTTAGCCAGGGAGAGCACCTTGGCTGATGGTGTTGGTGATGCCAGGCTCCAGCAAGACTTGGGCTTTGTTTTACTGGTCAATTTTCTGAAATAACCACATGAAGTTGCTTAATAAAGACGAACTGTCCAAGCTCACTCCAGAAACCCAGATTAGAGTAAGGAATTGGGCTTGGTCTTTCCTGTGTCCTGCTCTATTCCTGTCTTCTCCATGTGGGTCCTTCCCATCCCACGTGGAAGCTCTTGTCTCCGTGGCTGACACTGACAGAGACACACAGAATTCTCAGTGCATCATTGTGCAAAGTCTCTTTCTGCAGTACCCCCGTGCTCTTGGAGCCTTTCCCTGCTCTGCTGAGAGCAGCCTGTGTGCTCTGTTCAGTGTTGATGCTAAGCAGGACAAAGCAATTCACTTCCCTTGTAGCTGGATTTAATTTCTTGCTCTTATATGATTGTGCAGTAGCTCTTGTTGTGGAAAAATTACTCCATTGCATCTGGCTGATACTTTCTGCTATTCTCAAAAAAAAAGATCCTGTTGGAACCCCTTTTAAATGAAACCTGCAACAAACTCACAATGTTTCTGCATCAGAGTTTTTGGAAATCATTCCCATATAGCAGTACAGTTTTTATTATCCATTTGTAAATAAGTGAAACTGTGTCTGTTAAACAGCCATGGTTGGTTTAGATGCAGCATAAGCAAAGAAAGATGTGTGAAGAAATAAAGCTAAGCTTTGTCATATTTTTGTTGCTTTTTTTTCCCTTCAGAATGATGGAATAAAATATGTTGCTGACCTGAATTGGCACTGAAATTAAGTGATACTTTCCTTTCATTGATTTATTTTTATTGAGCTAAGGTTTACTCACCTGCACAGTTGCAGAGGAATGTGGCACAGACTGGCAAAATTCCATTTTGCAGATTCTGAGCCAGTCATGGTGTCTCCATCTCCTCATCCCAGTCTGCTGAAGCACAAAGGGAATCTAAACTTTGTTTGGTTTATTTTGAGAGTTTATGCTCTGAAGTCTGCTGTTGACTCCCTTGATAACTCCATTTGTGTCTGGGAAAGCCAAATTATTATTTTTGAAAAGTCCTTTGATGGATTGGATATTCAGGGAGATAGTGGTGCCATCTCTGCCACTGTTTTTTCAGTAATCTTGAGAAAAATATTTTCTTTCTATCTCTTTCTCCCAGGTACGAAATGGGTGTTGCAATTCTGACCTCCTTTGAGGTTTGTGAATGAAATCCTCTGGGGATATTGGGTATGTGGATCTTGGAACTTTTAAATCCCTTTTTGCTCCTTATAAATCCCTTTCCTGTGCTTTCACACATGCTTCTTTTAAAAAGGTAATGCCAATTAAATTGCATTGCCTGTGCCAGAGCTCTTGGTCGAAATTAATTCTATTTTATTTTACTGAATAACTTGCGTAGTGTAGTAAAGACCATGTGGCTATTGGTTACACTGGAAAGACTTCATAGAAACTTCCAAAAATCATCTGATCCATCTGTCTGTTCCAGGTTGGATCTGTCTTCACCTGTAATTCAAGACAGAGTTTTGAAGACTTTTATTTTTCAATGAATAATGCAGCAATGAAGGAGTTTGTACAGCCTCTCTGGGCAGTTTGAACTCTTTCTGTAGTGCATGTTGTTGTCATTGTCACTTTGTCTATCTCCCTGTTTCTGTACGAAGGACAAAGGTGTTTCACGGACAAAAACCAACACAATTTCTTTTGCAGCGTGACCTTCTTTTGCAGCACATCCTCTGGTGGGGCAGGGAAGGCTTCCAGCCTGAGGCACCAGCTTCTGGCATAGCCACTGACAAAGGATTTCTCTGGCTGGTCTGTTCTTCTTCTTCCTTTGGCATATTCCTCCCCTCTTTATCTGTTGTATCATGCTCTGACAACTTCTGTGTCCTCTAATTAGTGCTGGAAACTTTTCAGGGGCCTGACAGGCACAAAAAGCAGCTGCCTGTTGAAACAAACTTTCCCATCCTTTGCAAACACTCTCCATTCATGACCTGCAAGAGGCAGGGAACTGTCCTGGCTGCGGAGCAAACCTCCCTAGAAAAATAGGCCTCTCCACTTGTGTTTAAAGGGCTTTTTAGCCTCATATTTGGCTATCCTGTATGGTGTGTTGTGCTACCTCAGTGGCTCCTGTCAGCATGAATTTGGCCCTGGTGATAAAAGCCTCCTCCTTGGCTATATTTAGCATTTAGCTATTTGTTTTATAACTGAAATCCTTACTATGCAAATTGGAGCAGGTCAGTCTGCAACCTTGGATAAGTGTCTTTTTTTTTTTTTTTCCCTCTGGACTTTTGTTTCCCAGCTGGTAAGTTTGGCATGTTTAGCTGATGGCCAATCCGCCAGCCATCCCTAATGGAGATTTAATGATGGACAATATGGCACAAAAAGGCAGACTTCTGTGGAATATGCTGGTGAGACAGAGGAAGCAGATGTTTTGCCTTTCTCTGTTCATCTTTTATGTGTCTGTTTATGTGGGCTTTTACTGGGGTCCGTGAAGTAGCTTTTTGAACTTGCTGAGTCTCATCCATAGGAAAACTTTGTTTATATGTGTACATGTATTTATGTATATATTTAGTAAACAATACTGGCAATATCAGTGCCTCCTGCAAGCTTAATGTTGATGTCTCTGGAGCATCTACAAGCACTTTTCCCCTTTTTATCTCAGAGTCTCCCCAAAGGACATTGGCTAGGTGCCAGGAAGGTGTGGGAGCACTTCCAGCACACTTACATGGAAATGTCAAAGTCAAACAGTACTTTTTGGTGATCATATGTTTCAGGTTTATGGAGTGCTATGATACATTCTGCCTTAGGGTGCCAGCAACTTTGATTGCCATTGCTAGAAGTGAGAACTCACTTTTTTGCTCTTCCTTTTTGGTTGGAACAGGACCGGTTTGTGTTAGAGATGTTTTGCCAGTGCTCTGCATTGTGATGTAGGGAGGCTGCTTCTTTTAAGGGCGCTGTACTTGCTTGGCTAGAAGAGATTATACCTTTATCTCTGTACAAAATCATGATTGTGGCTTTGCCTGCAGTAATGGAGTAGAAACAGCATTTTTCTGTGAGAAGTGAAGGAGCAGCCAGCGACACGTGGTGACTCTAAAGCTCCAGCTGGAATGCGCAGTGCTGTGGTACTCCAGGAGTGTGGTGGGCTGATCCATCTGTGCTGCCTACCTGCTTGCAGACTGAGTTCATCACTCTTATCTCCAGAGATACGAACCATTGAATCCTGTTTTTAGCTCCGATCTGTCTCACCAGACCCTTTCCTTTTGGCTGCTGGCACCTGCACACCACAGAGTGCTGCGTGTGCTTCCCAGTGGCATGGCAGTGCATGCACGGAGATGCTGACTGAAATCAGGCTGTGGGGCAGCCCAGCGCCTGCACGGTCTCTGCTGCTGTGGGAGGAGGATTGGCAGCCTGGCCCAGCTGCTGCAGCCTCTGCTGCTCCTGCCAGCCCAACAGGTCCTGCGGGAGCAGGCGTGTTCAGTCTCCACACTTGCTGTGCACTCTGACTCTGCAGGGTGCAGCCTTTATCTTTATCTTCTCACTCCCTAGGCCCTGCAATCCCCAACCTCTGCATCTATTACAGACTAGGGAGCCATCCTTGGGTGCTGGTGTGGCTCAGTGCCCAGAGGCTTTGAGCTTGGATCTTGCCTCTCTCCATGGGGTGCAATCCAAAGTAAATGTTGGCTTTTGCAAGGCAGGGTGTGAGGTGTGGGGGAGAAGGATCTGTGTGGCAGGCGGAGATAGCATATCAAATTGGATCTTATCTGTCAACATAATAACTTGCCAAAATTATTATTTTGGTGATTGATAGGGATGTAATTTGAATATGATAGAGTTGTAATTTGAATAAGACGTGTTCCTTCGTGTACTTTAAGGTCCGTGAGCTGTCCAAACTCCTGGCTATGACTGAGATTATAGGTGGTAAATTAAGAAACTTCATGATTAACACATACTGGCTGAAAGCAAACTCTCCAGATTACTATTCTCCCTGTCCGCACCACTGGTTGTGGTGGGAGCTGTGTGTATATGTCAGTGTGAGTGAGGGCTGGCAGTGTTTGTAGAGAGGCTCAGAAGAAAGCAGCAATTAGTGCACATAGCCCAGAGGTCGTCTGCTTCAGCGGGAGGCTGAGTTCGGGCTGATGAATCAGCAGCGAGGAGGAGGAGGAGGAGGGTGCTCCAGGGAACAACTGTGTCCGGCATTGCTCTGCTGCCATCAGTGCAGCAACAGGAAGAAGGATGCTCGTGTGAGTAGAGGGATTGGGGTTTGCACTTGGTGTCTCAGAGGGAAGGGTGGGTTTGCTCCTCCTGAGTGTCTTTGGTTTGGTGACCTCAGGTCTTTCAGGAGGTGCCAGTGGTGTAACCTCCTGCTCTGCCACCCCTCAATCACAGATTGGTGCTGTTACCATCCCTCTGTGTGTTGCAAGGACATTAGTGAGCACCGTGGAAGAAGGAAGCAGGAGTCCTGGCTGTCAGTGCTGTGTCTTAGAGGTTGGAGTAGATGATCTTTAAAGGTTCCTTCCAACCCAACCGGTTCTACAATTCTAGTCTGTATTTACCTTTTAGCTTCCCTCCTGTTGTATCTTAACACTCAGAGTGTGAGGGTGGGTTACTTATTCTTTAAACTTTTGGGAACAGTTGCTTTGTTAGAAGGAATGAGATGACGTTAGCTCATAATATTTGGCATAAAGTTTGTCCCTGGCCTGGTGGGACATCGCCTGGGTTGCAGCATGCACTTCGGGCTGTCCATGTCTAGGACAGGCTGAATTCAAGTGAGGAGGTTTGGAGAAGGTGAGCTGAGATGACCCAGGAACTGCTGAGTCCCTTATCTCAGGATCCAAGGAGAGCATTGCTTGCTCAGAATGGCACAGAGAAGGCAGACAAAGGGCAAAGCTGTCTCCTGGGAGCTGGGCACAATGGGAGGGTGTCAGAGTTGTGCAAAGGGCACAGGAGGTATGTGGGCAGGAGGTTGGCTTGGATAAATCTGCACTGGCAACTAGTGCAGGGTTTCCTGGGCAGTGGAGGCTGAAACTTCTGGGAATGACATGTCTTGTACAGTAGTTTCATAACTAATGGGAAGGGGCTGCAGCAGGGACAGGGTTGGTATTTCTATCCTGCATCCCTGCCTGAGGTTTTGACAGCTGGTGGAGAGGCAGGGTCAGGTTTCCCCTGGTGTGACACTGTTTGCACTGGGGCTGTTCTGAGGAGGTTCTGTAGTCGATGTTACACCTGCAGTGGCCCAGGGCAAGGCTTCTGGCTGCTTCCTGCTGGGATGACCAGCTCTCCATCCCAAAAGGGATTGCATTAATGGAGTGCCTTTTCCTAGTGCACTTCAGAGTGTGTGTAGACACTGTTCAGCATTTGTGGAACACTGTGAGGACTTCAGAGGCAAGCCCAGTGTGTCCTGAGGTACACCAGAAACTTGTTGCATCCTACTCTTATTTTCTTTATTTTAACCAAATCATCTACAAGTTTCAAGTGGTACAACTGCAGTGCCATCAGACAGGCTGTTCTGCAGAGCCTACCTTGTAAAAAGGGTGGGAAATTCAGGGCAGAAGGGACCTAGGTCCTGGTTTTGTTTCGTAATCAAAGTCCAGGACAGAGGTTAGATTATAGAAGTGCACAAATTGAAATATATGTATTAATCTGAGCTCTAGATAGTTAGCTCTAGATAGCTCTAGATAACAGATTAAGTGCCAGGGTGAAGTTTAGTGCTATGCTAAATCAGCAGCCAAAGGTAGGAAATTCCGAAAGTTCAGATCCTTCTGCAGCTCTGCACAGCAGGCATGGCATAGCTGGGTTGTAGTATAGCTCATATTTAATTAAAGAAATTGTTTCTCCAGTAGAAAAATACCAAGCCATTATAATGGAATATATGTGTCATGTATCGTTGTGTTTCCTGCAGTGTGCCTGCTCTCTTCATGTTTCTCTTCCAGATGCTGTTTATGACAAATAAGACTTTCTCTGAATAGGGAACTTGGATTTTATCAAAGCCTCGTGAATTGCAGAGAGATCTTTAATGGAATAGAGTGGCCTTGAATCAAGTCTGAGCTGACCTGCAGGACAGCAGTTGTGAAACCTCTGTGTACATTCTGTTCCCTTCCTGTGTGCAGCTTTGGTGTCATGGCCCTGTAAATCTCTGCAGGGACACTGTCCCCTGCCCCCAGGGCTGACCTCTAGGGAGCAGAAACTCATGCAGAACCAAGACCATCCCCAGGATTTTTCCCACAAATTAGAGATATTTTTGCTCTTCAATTAATACAAAATTGTTGCTGTCTACTGTGTCAGTCCTCAATTGGTGTTTTGCCAGCGTGGGGAGCACGAGCTGATCTACCAGCCCATAATTACTCCCCAGGTTATGTGATGACTTCCTTGAATGTACTTTGGCTTTTTCTCTCCGCACTTTGCCTCAGGATTTGCATTGTGGGTTTTAGAGTGCAATAAGAGGGTTTTGCAAATTCTTCCTTTTAAAAATCTTGGTTTAGAAGTAAATCACAGGATGTTTAGTCTATCACAGAGGTTAGAATTAGTCTAAAAAATACCTGAACCTCTAAATAAAAGGCCTCTAGGCTTTCTCTTGGCATTCTGTGCTAATTATTACAAAACTTGAGTGAGCAAGGCTAAACATGGGCTTCTCCAGAGGTTAACAACATTTCACACTTGTCAGGGGAACTGTGTAGTAACAACAGAGCTTTATGGCTGAAAACCTATTTGAATTCTCCACCTGCAAGAGTGAAAAAACCTGATTGCTGACAGAGGGCACCAGGATTCCCTGGTTTTCCCTACTGGAAGCAGTATGCTCCTTTCATTCCTGCAGTACTCCGTCTCTGTTTTCTCTGTGAGAGAAGGAAAGGTTTTCTTGGAAGAGGAGTCTGACCTTAATTAAAAATGAGTGTCTCTCATTTCCTCTATACTTCAATTAAGTGCAAGGATTTACTCCTAATCTGCCACGTGCTTCAGAAATTGGTTTCTGGTGGCTTGTCAGAAGGAGTAACTAATCAGAGAAGTGAGAAGCCGATGGCACAATGACCTTGGATCGGATGGAGCATCTTAAGGAATTAAAAGATAGAATTGCCTTTTTTTCTCAGCATAATCTCTGTGTCTATTAGCAAAGCTGCAGTTTGGCGTTATCAGATCCTGTCTCTGACCAGATTCATTTCCTGTCCCTTTCACACGAGACTGAGCGCTTCAAGTCTGGCCCTTGGATTTGGATTTCAAGGCAAAATTCTATTCTTGAAATCCCTAACCCATCTTTGCAGCATGGTCAGTGTTGTGAGGTTATGAACCTCGGGCACCAAATCTTTACTTGTCCTTGTCCCTGGCATGGGACACTTGGCAGCAATATATCCAGGACTAAGAACTCCAGGGATAGGGCTTTGCTGCCTGAAAATCTCATTTTCCTGGGAGTGGGGAAGAAAAGCTTGGAAATATGGAATGGATACAACCAAATGTGCAGAAACAAGAAATGAAATAAACATAACTTTAAATAACTTTAAATGAAATAAGTTTACCTAATTTAAAAAAAAAAACCAAAAAAAACCAGTATCTTTAGGCCAGTAAAGATTTTATATAAGGCCTCTTAAAGGAATACCAGATTTGGCTCTGAAAACTTTTTGCCTTTATTCTGTGTGCTTATTGAGGTGAATACAGGGCTCCTCTCATGATCAAGGGATCAAATTCTTCTCTAGCATTTTATTTTCAGGAAGATACTGAGCTTCACATATGGTTTTGAACATTTACAGTGCCTGATGCAGAAAGTTTCTGCCCTCAGCAGTGGTGTTTTCAGAGGCAAAGCAAGGGTGCCTCTCGGGCTGTTCTAAGGTAGGTTTGCTTTTGTCCAGAGTCTCTGACAGAAGTCAGGGGATGAAACCCAGTAATGGTGAAGAGAATGGCAGAGATCAGGGGATGAAACCCAGAAACCTCTTGGAGACTAATGCAAGAGTCTTTGTGCAGATTGAGCCCTGTGATAGCCCTGAAAAGCACTGAAACTCCACTTGTGAATGTGCTGCATCCCAAACCCTGGTGCTCCTCATCTGTAGCATGAACATGAGCAAAGATGGAACACTGTTTAAATAATGGCACAAGCAATGGATTCTCAAAAAGTTGTCTTAGATGGGAATAAGTAAAAACAAAGTCTTTATTGTGCTAACTTTTTCCTATCCTAATAGTTGTCTTTGAAGTCATCGATGATTTGAGTAAGTCAAAATTATTTTTTAAAAAAAAGTGTTGCCGTGCTTCTTTGCATTGTTGTAGTTTGGTCTATGTGATAGTGTTAATTTCCCTCACTCTGATAATTAAATGCTTTTCTTTACCTTTTTTTCCCATGGGTCCCAGCCCTGAAGAGGTATGTACATCTCTGACTGGAAAATTCAAGTTTAATTTCTTATATGTGAATTTTCAAATTTAGAAAATTAGAAACCTAAATCTAGATGCAGCTGTTTATAGCAGTATTCAGATACAGCTGGTTGGAATTTTACATTGGTCTGCTCTCCTAGTGAAATAAATCCCTGTGCCTTGCCCAGGGTGTCGCGTTGGGCAAGCACTTCTTACACCCAGACCCAGCCAGGAGGAAGCACCAGGCACAGGATGGGATTCAGGATAGCTCAGTCTGAAACCTGTTCCTGTGTCTTGCAGTTGTTGCACTCAGTATGTCGAGCTGAAGAGGTCCTTGTTTTGTGTATACCCAGAAGGGCTTTCTGCTCTGCCCATCCTGAATAAAATGTTATTCCATGTGGCAATACCTGTGTGCCTTCTTTGAGGGTAAGAGGGATGGACGAAGTAGAGAAGCTGTGGATAAGCTGTATTGCCAAAGACATTTTCTTCCAGTCCTTGGTTTGTGTTATTTCTCTACCACATTTATGAAATAATTGACTCTAAGCACCTCCAACTGTTTGTTTTTAATGTGTGCTGCTCTGATGCAGTTATCCGTGATGCTGGCCAGGCATATCCAGATATTTTGCTCCTGGTGAAAGGTATTTTTTGGCTGTACATCTGTACTTAGTTGAGAACAGTTCCCCTTTTTGAATCTGAGCCTATGTGACTCACTTTCAGCTGTCCCCTTTTCTGACGGAAAGATGGAGAAGAGAGTATTTTGGTCATTTGAAGCAGGCTTTCATATTGTGCATTCCTGGGATGCTTTTCTTGGTTGTGGGAACAGACAGAGCCATTCATCCCAGTATGGAAAGATTGCAGGAAGAATCTAGCGGAGATCTAGAAAATGCTTGTCATCTGTCATATTGTGGAAAAGTAATAAAAACAAAATAAGCAGAGCTGGTGGCACTGGAGTATCCAGAGGAGCAGATGGGTTTTTCTTTAAAATGTGTTCACATTTCCATGAAGTTTTGCAGGAAGACAAAGCTTACAGCTTGTGCAGGTAATATGGGGAGTAGGAATGATAAATAACATAGAGAATAGAAATTTTCAGTTCCCCCGAAGTTTCTGGAGAGAGCTTAAGGACTATTTTGGCTGATTTCAGTATCAGGGAAGAGAAATGGCTCATGTGTTTCTTACACCAGATATTTTCCTGTGTTCAGCCTAGAAGCAGATTTTTCAGAAGAGCTGTTTTCAAAGCAGGTTTTTCAGGAGGACTGTGCTAATAGAGTCTGTTGGGAAGCTGAGGGTTCTGTACGGGAGCTCAGAGCATGTTGTTATCTCTAATGGAGCAGGGCAGTGCCCTGTGGAGATGCTGGCCTGTGTCCCAGGCCAGGGATATTTCTGCAGCACAAAAGCTGCATCACTCGGTTGGGAGCTAATGTGGGACTTGGATGGCTCAGGCAGCATTGCTCTGGGTGGTGAAGATGACCTAATGGCATCGTTTGGAAGAGCTCAGTGTTCAGGGCTTCCCAAAAATCTGCTCAGATATATTTGTGCTGAAGTGGAGGAGAAACTGGGGACAGAGAAGGAGTATCTACCCTAGCAGCAGGCACAGACTTCTTTAAAAACATCCCAGACATTTATTTTTATCTGTGTATCACTGAAAAACTGCATTTATAGTAAAATTTACTCCAGTTCATGGTAATTTCCCTGTGTGATGATGAATGTGCAGGGATGTGCTGAGGCAGCTGTCCCTGGCTTTTGTCAGCCTGCAGCTTGTGACAGTGGCACTTCAGATGGATCAGAGTTCCCTGCCAGACCCTCCCTGTAAACCAACATGCAATGGGCACAGCCAAGCAAGGGATCTGCTCTGAGTCCTGGTGGCACTTGAGAAGTTTCTGAATCTGTTGGATGTGGCCACGAATTGGTTGTGGTGGTTGGATTTCAGCATAAAAACTCTCTGCGTTAAGGGGAGCATTATTAGCAGCCTGTGGAGTTCGTTTGTTTTTAGCATTAGTGTGTTGAAAGCAGTTGTGTTTGTGTAAGGATTTCTGGCAGAAATCTTTATGTGGTGGGAATGCACTTCCTCTTGTTTCTCTCCCCGGTGTAAAAATATCCAGTTGTCCTGAGAAGAAGCAGAAAAATCACAATATCCTGTGATGGGAGTGGGCAGCTGATCTTCAGGGATAATGAGATGTGGAGAGAGAATGAACTGAAATTCCTGTCTCCTCAAAGATGAGCAGCAAAATAGAGAAATGCGCTAAATTTTTGTTCCCTAAAGTTTATGTGGTTCTGGCTGCAAAGTTAAGGATCCAGAGATTCTCTCAAACAGAAGACTGAAAAACTATAAAATCATCTTGTTTTTCTGGCACACTTTCCTGCTTAAATTCTTCTCTACTACTGTTTTTTCCTTCCTGTGCATTTTTATCTTCCCATCCACGTTCCTGGCTAATTCAACCAGCTAGTGTGGAAGCACCAGCATCCCCAGGTTGCTTAACCCTGAGTACATCAAACCTTGTACCCAAAATGTAGGACCAAATAATGAGTAAATTCAGGAGTAAGGGCATGTTGTGAAGAGGGCAAACTTTCAGGCTGAAGGTGGTGGATTGAGATCTCTAGGTAGAGCACCTTCCAGCAGAGGTGCTGGAAATCAAGTTGCTCTGTAAAATCCAAGCTAGCCCTGGGCAAAATGTGTCATATGAGATGGAGTGGGTGGCAGATGCTACATCTGATGGCTTGACCAATAAAAGGAACCTGGCTGATCAATGTTTCTCACCTCCAGATTCAGTTCCCTGTTCTCCCTATTTTATGCTAAACAGAGCTGGAAGCTGCAGCCTCCTGTCCAGCTCTGACAGCATCTGTTCCTCGCTGGCTCTGTTGCAGGAAGACTGTTTTTTGTCTTCCTTAACAAGAGTTGCTTGCTCGTGTCTGTTATTTCTGCTGTGGGTGATGTGATTGCAGCATCCTGCCTCTCGTAAGCAGCCCTGAATTCTGTGTGAGCCGAATGTCTGCAGGAGTTTGAGTCCACCCCAGGTATTGATCACCTTTGTGGGCACATGGGGAAAAGGCCTTGATCCCTCAGTTTTTGCTCCCTCCCCAGGATGTCCCTGCTCATCCCTCCTTTCTTTGTCTCTTTAAGCTGATGTGGGATAAGTGACTCTTACTGCTCTTTGGGGTTTTAGATATTTGTGAGTCCTCAGGAACACAGTTTTGGAATTCTCCTTGCGGTTTTCCCTCCTCTGTGTCTCCTTGCAGCTTTTCCTGGAGCCCTGCCAGCCCTTTGCTCGCCCTGACCCAGCCTGTGTTGAAGTCCTTACTCACGCCTTAATCACTTCCCGTCCCATTATTGCAATTCCCTCCTTGCAGCATCTGTAAGTCTTTGCTGCACTGATTCCCCAGGGTGCTGCCTCCTTCCTTGGCCAGGGAAGCAGTTACAGAACTGTGTCCCCATTTTCTGGCTGGTCCTTGGGTTGCTCTCCTTGCAATTCTCTCTGTTGTTAGGTTGGCATTGTCCCTGGCCTGCTCTGCTGCCACCTTTTTTCCTCCACATCCTAGCCTGCTTGCTCCCAGCCTCAGCTTCCTTTTGGCTGATAGGGTTAATTTTTTTGATTATTTTTCTTTATCCATTAGGAATGCTTTTGCTTTTTTAAAGCAACTTAGGAATTGTCTTTATTTTTCCTTTCTTGTCATAAAACTGTGCTTGTTGATGCAACATCCTTGCAAGGAATTTGGAGGTTTTATTCCATTTGCCTGCTGGGAAGGGAATGACATAAGGAGGGGTTGTGACTTCACTAGTGAATAGTTGGTAGAGTTATGCTTAAGTTTCAGGAAGATTTGGTGGTTTTGTTTTTTTTTTTTTTTTTTCCAAATTCTCTTTTAAATCCATGGGGACAAACGCCATTTTTTCTGTGGTAAATTTTTGGATTTGTGTTTAAGGAAGGGAGCTGAAAGCCTCATCTGAGACACTGAGACATCTTTCCTTCCCCTGCCAGTTTTGAGAGGCTGCTCTGGAGGCTGGTGAGACTTGGGCTGTGCATCAAAGGTGGTGCCTTTGGTCAGGGTTCTGACAGCACAGCTGGAGCTTGGCAGGTGCTGAACCGAGGCTTTACAGCTTAAAATCAGCCCAAACCATTTCAGTCACTCCAATCCCAAACTGAATTTAAATTCTTGTTTAATGGCTCTGGGAAGTTTCAGCTCTGGCCCAGGATTCTGAGATTGAGGGGAAAAAAATGTAATGCGAAGGTGGGAGATGAGAGAAATGATCACCCTTGTTTTACAGGAGAAGAAATGAAAGATTCTGACTCTTGTAGGGCTGTGAGGACAGAGCTGGGCACTGCTTTCTGGGAGCCTGGTCCACGTTCTCCCACTCATTCTCTATCGGATTTCTTTGTGCTCTTCTCTCCCAGGTGTGTGACAATGGAAGAAGAGGTGCACTATTGAGAAGCCTGAGCAGTGACACCAGGACAGCTCTTGAGACGCTGGAAACAGAAGCCTGAGACACAGGAAACATGCTGAAACCAAGTGGACTTAAAATCCCGGGCAGGGCTGGGAAGCACTCCAGCCCGGTGGGGCGGGCGTCAGGGACAACTGCTGCTGCTGTCACCACTGGCTCAAAAGAAGGTAAGAGCTCCCTGCAGGAGCATGAGCTGACTCAGGTGATGGCCTGGCTTGGAGGCAGTGGATTAGTGGAGCCAGTGTTCCGTGGGAGGTGAAATTCCCCATCTGTGTGTAGGTTGGTGGATCAAAACAAGTCTAAGGGGGTGAATAAATGGGTTCCCTCTCCCAAGTGGCTCGGAGACAGATGGATCCCCTGGTGTTTAGGGCTGACAGAGGTACCTATAGGGACATGGACATGGGAAGGGCTGGTAATTAGACAGATGGGAACCTCCTCTGACCATAAACACTGCCCTGCAGCCATTGCTCCTGGCCTGTGAGAATGTAGGAGTAAGAGCTGAGCACTTAAGGAGGTTGGCCTGTGCTGATTACCTCACATTAGTGCCTTTGTTTAAACAGAAACATTTAAAGCCCTAGGATTTGAATAATGACTTACCTTCACATACCTACGCATGCCTCAAGTTGTTGATCTATATCCAGTGTATACATAAGCTATGCAGACTGCCATTATCAGTACAATTAACAGTTCAAAAGCAGTTGGGGGTGTGTTTTGCTTAGGATTAATTTTTCTGGCTTATTGGCTGATGGGTTGTTTTTTTGTTATATATAATTTAGTAAATATTCAAGATGGGAGTTGTGTATGTCATGTTTTTTATTTAACTTTGTTAAAAAAGGCTTTCTTCTTTCTTCTGGAGAAACACATCAGGATGATGTATATCCTATCAAAACTTGTACTTTCACTATATTACACTTTCATTTGAGAAGGTCACTGGTTGCTTCTTTGATCTGTCAACCTCTTGTCCTTATAATTCAGGCCACTTCCTACATGCCTGGTTACTTTGCTATGTGTGTCAGTCCCAAAAATAGATAACATTCAGCAGAATCAGGAAAGCCTTTTATCTCTCGGACAGCGTTTTTAATGAAGGGGATAATATTTGTCAAATATTTGTCAAAATTTACTTTAGCATGCTTGGACAAATAAGTCTGGGATAATGGTGCTGCAAAATGAGGGTCACTAGACAACACTGCCTCTTGTCAGAGTAATGCAGAAGTGTTAGTAATTTAATCAAAACAAAAGAAGCTCATCTCTGAGGTTTCTGTTTTGCTTGGGCACATTGGGGTGGTGATTCAGGCACAAGCTCTGCACAGGATGTTCACACTCAGACTCTGCTTGCTGCTGAGCCACTGACTCTGCTCCCTTATTACACATCAGGGGCTGTGCTTTGCTCATGGATTCTCTCAGCTCAGCTGTCTCTTCTTTCAGTGCCCAACAGTGTACATGCCACCTCTGCCACTCTAAATTCATTCCCCAAAGAGTATTGTAAAAGCCACAGCCCTAGCTCGGCTTTTTGCACATCTGCAAGATCTTGTTTGAGGGACCACTCACTGCTTGAGGTGGTGGGCAGAGCTGCAGATTCTTTGGTGTGATTTAGGACTATAGGGGTTGGACAGGCACTGCTCTTCCCTGGCTGAGGACTTGGCCCTCTGTGTGGAGATTAACGTTTGCATTGCAGTTTTGTGTGAGGGAGTTTTAATATTAGAAAGCCTGATTTCCTAATTTTGTGCCCAAATCTAAGATACTGAAGTATCTTTTTCTTTGTTTGCTAGAGGGAAGGATAAATTGACAAAGGAAAAGTTTAATAGGTTTGGCTGTGTATTTTAAAGTTATTCCCCTGTATTTCTGAATTTTTCCGTTGTTTCTCCATGCCCTTGGCTGTGATTGAGAAGTGAACCTGAACTCCAGTGATGTGCATTTTTAGCTCCCAGTTGTGACTCAAGGTGCTTTGGTCTGGATTTATAATTGCAGTGTGGCATGGAGTTGCTTTCAATTGATTTTAATAACACGAAAAACACCAAAATGAGGGAAAAGACCTGAGGCCTGCCTTCCCCCCCGAGGCTTTGCAGCAGCATCTGAGCAGGCACCGTCGGTGCATGTGCTGTGGTATGAAAGGGTCAGTCAGTTGAGACAACCTCTGGGCTGAATGCAGCGCCTGTTCGCTGCAGTTCCTTTGTGCCTTGTTCAGTTCCAGCCATCTGTCACCAAGGGATGCACACCAAAGTGCCCTGTGTGGGCTCCAAATGGAGTCTGGCCTTTGCTTGAGAAGTTCTGAGTTTTATTCCTGGAAAAAGGTGGGCATGGAGAAGGGGAGAAGTCTTGTGATGGTGAGTTGGTACTGTGTGACAGCTGTGCTGCTGCTCTTCTGCCTCTCGGGATGGTGCAGGAGGCTTTTGGGAATTGTGGAGCTGCTGGAGCAATCGCAGCCCTGAGCCATTCCTGCCTGGAGGGCAGAGCAGAGCACAGTGGGGCTATTAAATGCCATGGGCTTGGTGACTGACAGTGCTTGGGCTTGTAGTGTCACCTCTTGACACCTTCTCACAGTGTCCTGCTGCAGAGCTGCTGCTGTGTCCCTGCGTGGCCTCACCTGCTCTTCCTCCTGCAAATCTCTCCAGAAGCCTGACCAGCTGCCTCTTGCTCCTCTGCTTTCCAAAGATGATCCGTGAGTGAGTGTGCATCCCGAAATCCTGCTGACCTGCCTGTGTGCCCTTCTGTGGGAGCAGCAGCACCTGTGCAGGCGGTGGGGCCCAGCCACAGCACAGTCATGGAATTCAGCCTTTGGTAGGGGAAAACTGCAAGAGAAAATGCTCTTTTCTTCTGTCAGAGTGGTTTAATTCTATTCCAGAGCCGCGTCCACATCACTGAAACGCTAACCACAGCAGGCACTGATGTGAATTTTGGGGATGCCTGCAGCCAAAGAACCTCCTAGTAGATGTCTGTGGGAGCTGTATTTCATTACATTCCCTGGGATTAATCAGATCTGGGCCACTGGACTTTATATGAGGTCTTAAAGTTGCATGAAGGAGTGTGTGTGTGAGGTGTTTGAGAAGCCCTGCAGAAACCACGAGCTCTGTGACCTTTTTCATTGTGTCTGTGCACTGAAAGTGCTTCCTGGGAGGCTGGCAAGGTTTTCCTGACTCCAGAAAACTTCAGCACAAGCCCCTGAACTCCTGCCTTACTCCTTGCGTCTGCACTCACCTGCCTCTCGCGAGAAAAGCCAAAGGAAACTTCCCCATTTTCTGAAGCTTGATGGAAGAAAACCAGAGTGGTTTTACCAAATGCAGAGCTGCAACACTGATCTGTATGAATTTGCTGCCTTGGGGGAGGATAGAAATCTCAAAATCTTGAAATATGATTGCAAAAGAGAACCATAAATCTAACAAAGCACAGAATTAAACCACAGCAATGTCCAATCTGTTGCCTCTGAGATGTTCCTTGGCTCTGGGACCTTGGGGTTGGCTCAGAAAGACCCCAAATCAGGATTCTGTCTTTCAGATTGCATGTTAAGAGGTGTCTGTTCTCCTATTGTACCTCAGATATGTCAGAGCCATTAGATGCAAATGAATTTTTAAAAGCTTCACACTTTGATGCTCTTCCCCTCCCATAAGTTGATCAATCTTGTCTGCACAAGTGCAAGTAGAGGTACTTTCCTTTATACTTACTCCGGAATACACAAAGTTGCTTTGATTTCTCCTTTCTCTTTTCCCCAGTGTTCTGCTCATGTTCTTTCGTTGAAAGTCAAGTGTCTCTTATCTGTCTCTCATTTCTCTGTTCCTTTCCCAGGCACAGAGATGTATCCTCTCCAACACTTCCATGTACTCTTGACGACTCACATCTTATGTACCAGAAAGAGGGTGGACGCACATGGGAGATGCTGTATGTGCATGTCTATAGAATTTCACAGCTCATGGCTCTAGGTTTCTATAGAGACCAAATGTGCTGTAATCACACTGAGCCAGCTTGTCACACATTCTGTACCAGAGTTCTTTTTCCTGAAAACATATTCCGAGTCAATTCTGCTCATGAATGTCCTGTGTCCTCTTTGAGCTTTCCTTGAGTGGAGAGTTGTTTTGTCTCCTTAGCTGAGCTGGTGCTTTCACAGAGCCATGAGGTGTAAGAGCTTTTGTAGTGGTGGTCTGGGTTAGGACCATTGGCTTGCTGTGGGTGGGGGCTTTTTTTTAGAAACTGAAATTGCCATTTCCACTGGAAGTCAGTGGGAACCTGGCAGCTGACATGGACTCCTGGAAGAAATTAGCCTTGAGTGGTGTCCATGGCTATCCCACTCCCTTCTCTCCCATAAAGCTGGAACAAGGGGAAAAATAAGTTCTGCTGCTTTGCAGTAACTATTTTCCTTAAACAGACTGAAAATTCATCTCTAGCTGCCTTAGGAGAGGATTTCCCACAAATGTGTTGGCTTATTTCCCACGTTTCAAGCAAAGAAAGTCACTGCTTTTGACCCCATGTACAGGAGAGGTTTCTGTGCTGAAGGTGTGGGTCACTGGTAAAAGGCTCAATATAATATTTGGATTTCTTGTTACAAAGCTCACGTCTTGGTTTCTTTCCTGCCCTCCTCCTGGAAAAGCCTGCTGTTGCAAGATGGAAGGGGAATGGGCCCACAGAGCCCTCCCAGCTGCTGGAACAGGTGAAAGCTGCTGGGAAGAGAAGCATTCACATTTCAGAGAGGGATTTGTCTGCTCAGAGCAGTGCTAGAATAATGTGGTTGGAGGAGAAATTTGCCTTTCATACTTCATTTGGCGGTCAGCTGGCTCAAGAGTTTGTTTATGGTTCTTAAATCTCCCGTTCAATTAAAAAAATATAGCAAAAGCCAAGGGAAAAAAGAAATATTTGTATTTGCAGATGGAGCTGGGCAACACTGAGAGTTCAGTGCTGGAGGAGGCAAAAAAGTCCAAACTTACTAAGTTTTCTGTGAGACTAAAGTGCACCAGTCAGAATCCAGCCTAGACCATGGATTTCACAGATGGGTCCTGTCTTTCTGAATGGGCAAGTGCAAATATCTGTGATGTGAATTTCATGTTCAGGCATGGCTAACAATATCAAAACTATTTTTCGGCAGTTACCTAGTTTTATTGCTAAAAACTAGGCTTTGATAGCTAAACTATACAGCATTGCTGGGAGCCTGGGAATACCTTCTTGTTTTCATATAAGTGTAAAATAATGCATTACTTTTGATGAAGAATAAACGCACAGAGCTATTAATGCTGGCATAATGTCTGCCTCTGCAAACAGTATGTTGCTTTTGTTCACTAAAAATCAGAGTGAGGCAGATTGGAACATTCCCAGGGCCATTAAAGAGAATGGGATGACTGGCTCCATAGGGTAATTAAACTGAAATATGCTGTAATGAGGGTTTAGTAAGCCTGAGCTGTGTATCAGGTCCCAGTTAGTTGCATTTGGTTTTGCGGTACTGATGGGCTGAGGTTGGTCCCTCCTGGGGGACAGTTACTGCTGTGCCCAGCGGCTGAGTTTGCATGAGAGGGTTAACTTTTTTTAAGAAATGTCTTTCCTAGAATTTCTTTAGAAATTATTTTCTAAATTTCGAGTGATTATGTTCTGAGGGCTGCTTCTAGTTTGAGACTCAGCAATTCTATGGCCAAGTCTCTCTTGAGCTGTAACCACCTCAGTTCTGCTGGAGGACCCTAAATCTCACCACCACCTTCTCTCTCTTGTACATTTAGTGCCTTGCTCTTGCCTTTCACGGTGGAAAATCTTCATTCCTTTTTATTTATCTGCCACAGTGTTAACAGCAATATCTTAGGAAATTAACTTGGAAATCAGTTGTTCGCCCCTTGAGTTTCTCAGGATGTTGTTTAAGTAAATTGGATGCATAGCAGTAAGAAGCAATTTCTGTTGCTTTTAGAATTTTTTGGTGTAAAAGACAGAGGGAGGGATGGTGTCCTTAATGAGGAATTTAGGCCTCAGTAATAAGAGAGAACTTGGGGAGGTTATTCTCAGGTAACTGTTGATAGTTTGGTGGGGTCTTAACTCAGGCTTTTTTCATAAAGCTGCAAGAAAGTGCTGAGGCTCTCTAGTTTTGTATCAACCTATTAATTCCCAAATAAATATGAAAGACACTGAACCACTGTTTTTCCTGAAACAAAAGAAATAGGATTGTAGTGTTCGGAGCAGCTGATTGACTGGCACAGACATAGGGACCTAATTCTTGTCTATTCAAAGGCTTTGTGCCTCTTGATTAATATTAACTTGGGGTGTTGTGTGCTGATGAATTGAGAGAGAAGACCCCACATCACAGGGCCAGAGGCTGCTATTATTTCTAGCAAACATTTGGTTTTGCTGTTTTGCATCAGGCCTCATGGAGTGATCAGTATTGTCTGCTCCCATCTGAGCCCTGTCCTCAATTAAATCCATGCTGCATCCCTGAATGGATATTCCTGGGGTCAGGTTGGTGATCCTGCTGGAAACACATTATCGGAGTTGGTGAAGTTTGATTAGGTCTTGCTTTATGTTAATGGCTCTGTACACACTGTGCCTGCAGTTCCTGGGGAATTGGGAGGTTGAGGTGCCAGCAAGATGCCTGAGGATCAAATGCCTCTATTGCATATCAGCAGATCACACTCCTTTAGTAGCCAGAGCTGCAGGATCCAGGTATGCACAGGCAGTCACCTTTCCAAGGAGTTATCAGGTGTCTGAAAGAAAGCGAGATCGTTTTCAAGGGATGAAGAGGAAAAACTGCAAATGAGAGTTGCTGTTTGTTGATCCAGGACTGATACACAGCTGAGGGGTGGGAACTGCGACAGCCATGCGAGGGATCCTTGGAGCCTGAGCGTGTCCCCTCACTGCTGCTGCCGGGTCACTGAAGTGCCCTGTGTGTCTGTCACGTCCCTCTGTGTGAATCCATGGACACAGAGGCTGTCATGAGGCCCTGCATCCTTGTTTTCATATCCTATGCCAAAGGTTTTCCGCTTGACGATTTGTGTAGTGTGAAATTGTATTCAGCTCACACGTGCCTTTCGTGAGCCACTCTGCCTGCCATCCTGCACTCTGAAATACCTTTTCCATTGGGGTTTTTGAAGGTGGTGGTTCCCCCACCCTTCCTGGTTCCCTTCCTAAAGGGAGGAAGGACCTTTGGTGGCATTCCTCTCCCAAGAAATGATTCAGTGCATTCCAAGCAATGTAAAAGGGCATTGAATCAATCTTAGTTTAATCAGCTTTACAGGTGACATACAGAGATAACTGTGAGTCTGATTTTAATTGTCTTAATGATTAGATACTCTTAGAAGGACTTGATATAGTTAATCCTTAGTATTCAGCTCGTTCATTGTGGAATGAGGTGCGAGCACACACCAAAGGCATATGGAGGTCAGACACCCTCCTGCACTCTCTGTCTGTAGCTCTTCACAGAACAGCAGGCAAAGAAAATCTGCTTCCCACAGATGTTCATCTTGTGGAGGTTGGAATGTAATGAACCAAATCCTATTCAGCTGGGCTGGTGTAAGCCTGCAGTAGCATCAGTGTGGTTGTGGTTACGCCCATCAGAGCAGGGATGCAGCTCCAGGGCAGGATCTGCTCCTGCATGTTCTGCTTCCAACAATTGCACTAATGCAGCAAGAGCAGATTAATCGCTAAAGGCCTGAACCAATATTCATTGAAATTAAAGGAAAGATTCCCTTTGGCATAGATGGATTTGGGGTGAGAGTCCCCAGGATTAAAGGAGCATCAGAGTGTTGGTACAAAATATTTGCTATAGGTTGGAATGAACCATCACACTCTCACCATGCGTGTGAGCATCTTCCTTGCAAGCAGTCAAGTGGGTGACTTGATCTCCACAAAAGCCTTAAAATATTAAGAATACAGATATTATTCTCTATCTAAGTTCAGTAGGATATTTACTTTTTAATCAAGATGCTAGAAAGTAAATAAATATCCTGTTCCCATAAAAGAGAGAAACCGTTTTTAATGCAGGAGTGAGGTCTGTAAGAAAACGCTTTATCACAACACTCTAAAATAATAAGAGTTGTCAAAACTGAGCTGTCTGTGACTTCAGCAGCTCTATTCAAAATACAGTTGATGGTCTCTCTGCTGCAAAATGTGCTTGGCAATACTGTTTTCCAGCACAGTAAATGTGTGTCCTGTGTGCTACATCTGGATTGTGGTCCGGAGAATTTAGCAGACGCTTCACTCCATGGCTGTGTTTGCAGAATTCTTTGTCAGAAAGAAAATATTTTTGAATGAGGGTTTTTAAACAGTCTCAGAGGAAGGCAGCGATGAACTTAGCCATGAGTACCTCTTAAAAGCTGAGCCTGCACCAAGGTTCACGAGTTAATTTGTGTAATGTAGTGTACTGCCAGTGCTCCAGGTGCAGGGCAATGTTACGCAAGAGCTGACTCTGCTACAGGAGTGCTCCCAAGCTTCCTGAGGAATTCCTACCAAGCAGGAGCTGTAAGAAATTCTCACTTTCTATAATTATAAGTCTCCTATGCACACGTGAAACCTCTGTTAGAGACTCTGAATGACTCACCACCTCCTGTGAAGCCTGAAGGCTGTGAGGAAGGTCAGTATTGTACTATCCCTGTTTTACACACAAGAAAACTTGAAGAAGTAGGTCTTGCCCATGTCATCCTGTAAGTCAGAGGTGAAAGTGGAACAGTAACCTTGGCCAGCAGGTTTTTCTGGCCTTTTGTCCTCCCAGTCCTGGCACGGGAACAGCAGGGCTGGGACTCTGATGCCGCTTCCCCTCATCCTTTCCACTGACTGAAATGTTGTGTCTGCAAACATTAGTGCCTTTGGGATTTGGCTGAGGGTGTGCAGTCATTGAGCTATAGGGTCAGGTTCTGTCCTGCACGTGCCTGTCTTATTTCACACTTAAACCTGCACAGTTGTTTAGGATTCATGTCGCTGAAAATGACAGGAGCCTTTTGTATTGCTATATAATGTATTTCACAGAAATACTTTCTGCAGAATATTTTATTTGGAGGTATTTGCTCAAAAAAAACCTTGCTAGAAATTAGAAAGCTTTGATGGAGTTTTGCACCAAAGAATTTCAGGTAAGGATGGTATGAGTTGAGAAAATTCTGAACCCTAAAAAGGGCTTGGGGGTATCGTCCTCAGTGACTGACTCTGTCCTGGCTGGATGTTCAGAAGATAAAAGCCTAAAACTGATCATCTGATAAAGTGCTGAGGAAGTGGCATCAGAGAGAGGCACAGTCCACATGTGAGGCTTTCACACCTGTAAGGTGTCCTGGGAATGGGAGCACAGTGTGTGCTCAGGGTGCCTGGTGGGGCCCTGTGCTCAGTCTTCAGTGCAGCTCAACTTGTCACCTCCCAAGCTTTGTCTGTGATCTCTCACTTCACGTCATGGATTTCCTCACCACCACTGCTGCTCACTTTGCCCACTATCACTTTTGGAATGGTGTAAGATGTTATTTCTGGTGGTCACTGGAACTTGGAGCTGTTGGGTTTGAGAACCCTTGCTGTGAGGGTCAATGTTTGTATCATAGCTCATGTGTTTTAGGGTCCGATCTGGATCATGGTCATGTTTACTTTCAAAAACAAAAAATTAGACATCCACTGCAAACAGGTAACTTGGCTTTTCTGCAAATGACGCCTGTTCATGTTGCCTTTTGAATTGGATATTTAGCTGTTTAAGCCAGGTATTTGCAATAAAGTAGATGACTCAGTGTTAATCTGCTTTCAAATATCCTTTTTATTAGATTAGGCAGAACAAAGCCAGCCCAACAAACTCTGCATTCTGTGTAGCATGGGGCTGTGCACAATCAGTCCATTGTGTGCTGTGCAGCCTGCTCTGTGTGGATGGATGTATGGCTGCAGGAATAAATGGCTGATGGAGCGACAAATCAAAGCTGTGTTTAGTACAACGCAGCCCCAGGATTGTGCCCAAGCTTGCTTGGCAGTTATGGGTCTTTGGGTCTATGGTCTATGGGTCCTATGTAGGTCTTTACCTCTCCTACAGTTCCTCTGGGATTCTGGGGTGCTGCAGATGGTGCCTGAGCATTCCACTTTCAGGTGGGTGACTCAAAGGGATGGTACAATTGTGTTGATGTCATGTTTCTACTGAGGAAGGGGAAAAATGACATACAAGGGACAAAGCCTGGTGCTTGTCTGCTGGTACCATCCCAGTGGTTCAAGCTGTTGTTTCCCAGCATGGCTGGGTACACTGAAAACCAGCCTCTCAGCATGCAGGTAAGGAGCTAACAGAGCATCCTCAATCATTATTACATGCCAGGTGTTACATTTTGTACTCTCCCCTCAAGAAGAGCTGCAGACAGGGCAGGAGGAAATACCTTTTGTGGCTGCAGGCTGGCAGCCCTTGGAAAGAGAAATTGCTGTGAGGATTATCCCAACTCCTGCCAGAGGGAAGCAAAGCAAAGTAAAATTAGAAAGTCAGAGAAAAGCTGGTGGTTGTACCAAATAAATATTTCTGAGATTCAGCAGGTAGAAATGAGAAGTGGTTATCTGTCAAGGGAGGAGGAGTGGGAAAGACCTTACTGCTGTGCTCTATTTCTACATGTCTAGCCCATGTCATGGGGAGACCCCCAGGTGCCAGCAGAACACTCACTTCCGGAGCTTGCAGCTTCCAGTTGCACAAATATACCTCTGGCTTGAATAAAGGATGCTTTAAGCCTGAGCTGGGGATGTGTGGACCTCTGCAGTGCCCAGAGTGCAGTGGGAGCACAGGTATGAGTGGCACAGCTGGGAAAATACTGCGCTGCACTCGAGCTAACCTGACCTGACTGGGGTAAGCAGATCACTGTGAGGATGTACACGAGGTTATAATGCTTGTTCCATAGCTGGAGTAAACACTGTGGCAGTCTGTGCCAAAGCTGGAGTCAAACTCGACTCTCTGCTGTCATTTAACTTTTCTTTCCCGTGGATTATTAGAGTAGAGTCAATCTGCTTGCACATGGCTGCTCAGGGTGAGTAAATACCCTGAGTTATGCACACACAGCAACTTCTCCTGCATCTTGTTCCCAGTGCAGGCTGCTGCTGGGTTCCCCTGAACTGACTCCAGTCTGATCAGAAAGTCGTAATTGCTCTCTGGGCAAAGCTAGGCTCTTTTTTTGGTGCCTCCTATTCTACATTTGATTGGGACTGAGCTAATGCTATCATTTTTGAATGAATAATTCAGTGGCCTTTCTGTGTGCACTGCATGAGCAATGTGCTGCTTGGCTGCTCATCTCTTTCAGCTGGAGCTGTAGGAATGGTCCCAAAGTCCGTCCAAGTGGGTTTTGTGTGGGAATGATGCCTGAGCAAAATTCATATATGTAAAAAGCTGTGAAATTTCCAAACCCTGCTGTTCAATTACATTTTCTGATGGAGAGAAAGCACTGTGCTTTGCTTGGCTGCTCTTTACAGTGGTTGGTGCTCAAGATAAATTTCTCCAGTTCAGAAGGTGTCCCAAGACTGCTCCTCTCTCTGTGCTAGTGCCAGTGCTCTGCCTGGGAAATCGTTTATAAATGCCTCATTAAAGACCTGTGTCTGCCTCCTTCTCTTTCTTTTTGTCATTGGATCAGCTCGCTGAGAGCAGCTGTCTTCACTTCCATCACAGCAGCCCCCAGATCACACTTGTGCCTTGCAGATTCCCACAGCCGAGGGAACCGCGGACAGCTGTGCCTCTGTGTGCTGGGGTTTGTGGGCATGGCGGGTTCAGGCTCAGCTCCTTCCCGAGCTTCTCCATGCTTCTTTGAAAAGAAAAGGCTCCAAGGAGTCACCTTTGTGCTGGATTTATAGAGGACTGAACATATGGTGTGAGCACAGCTCCGCAGCCAAGGACTGTGAGTGTGTGCTGGGCATTCCCAGGGAGCTGTGTGGCACTTCTGCTGCTGGAAGGAAGCTCCCTGTGCCGGGCAGGACCCTTCTCTGTAAGTATTTCCAACCCCAGTTGGTGTTTTTGCTCTCGGGGCTGTCTCACAGGTTACCCTGGGCTGATTTTTAATGCTCCTTTCCTTACTGGCGGGGTCTCGGCAAGGTAACCCAGTTCGGCTGTGGGGCTAGTGGGACAAAACTTAGTGAGTCTTTACAGCTAAGGGCTTGCTTGAATGGAAAACTGTATTTTCTAGTCAGAACAAGCTACGGTGAATAAAGTGAGTAATGCTTCTAAGCGGAATATTCTCTAGTTGAAGTGATTTTAGTATTTATTTAAGGAAGAATGGAGCCTGTGTTATTTTGTAAAACACCCTGTGTTACTTTAACATAGTAGCCTGGAGTTTATTAAATTCTAGTTTTGCAAATATGTCTGTGAGTTATTTCTAGAGATGAGGGGTGGCACATGCTGGCAAGAAGATAGGGGTGCTCCAATCTTTGTTAAACTTACAAAGCTTTTAAAATGGTGGGATTTTTCTTTTATTTTCACTATTTTCTGTGAAAACAGGGTGTTGCTTCAGAGGTGTGATATATAGGCCCTGTTTTAAGGCTGAAAATTGTCAAATAGAGTATTGAAAAGTGAATGTTGAAAGACTATACTTATGGTTTTAAAAATAATAATTACCTAAAAATTAAGACTGTAATCTTGAGATGAATAGATCCATCCCTATGCTGCAAGGTAATTATCCCTCAGTGAAAGAAATCTTGTGCATTTTCTGCCAGTCACTCGCCTCTCTTGTGCCCTGTGCTGCCAAAACCAGTCTGCTTTGCACATTTCATCGAATACTGTTGTTTATTTGAAAAAAACTTTAAATCCTCACACATAAATTTATAGCTTTGCAGTTTGTTTCTTTTCAGAATTACCCTGGATTTGATCTAGCATGGTAACCCCCCAGCTCCTCCATCCCTCCCATCTCTAGTGGGCACCAAGAATGTTCAGCTTGCCTGTGGCAGAGCAGATTTCGTACCAGTCAGAATCTTGAATGAGACCTTTATAAGAAAACCTTTGTTTGAGCTGTCTGTTTGAGGTTCACTGCCCTTCCCAGCTGCCCCTCAGAAGGCAAATACTTGTCTCAATTGGCATCTCCTTGCATTCAGTGCAAGACATCTTTGCAATGGTCCTTACTCAGTTTTGCTTCTCATTCATAATTCTTATTCCTATTGTCTTCCTCCTCATTGTAGTTTTGTTTCTGGTTGTGTCTCTTGTCTTCAAAGGAGCTAAAGCCAGGGATGCTGAAGTTGTATCAGATCTCAATATCCACGCCGTTGGGTTATTCCAGGGAGCAGCAGGGGCGATAGATTTTCCTGGTGCCAGATCACAGCCCCAGCTTTTCAGCTTTGAACTTGCAGAGCTTTCAGTCGTTGTTTCTAAGTCAGCCATAAATCTCTGGGGCTCCTTCCTCCCACAGTGTGCTGCCAGGCAGTTGGCTATTGCCTGCAAAGTATTGCTTTTTCTCGCAGGCAGCTCTTCCCTCTCTGTTTCTGCCTCATCCTGCAGCTTGAAAGGGCTGTGATAAATCTTGCAGAAAACAGCTGCTCCGTTGCTACGCTCGATAATTTGAATTTGGACGTGGCAGTGGGCTGGCTTTCACTTGATTGCCAACAGCGTCATGTTTATGTAATCCAAGCTGCTTTGAGCAGCTCATATCTCCGTGTGGGAACCTAGAAATTCCATGTGGCAAGGCCTGGCCCTCACTGAGTGCTGTGGAGGCAGCAGCCCTTCTCCCGTGGGAGGAGTCCTGTCGTGCCAGTGTGGCTGCTGCTGCCCATGGAGGAATCAATCCCTGTCTCCCTGCACAGCTGTCAGCTCCTGCAGTGCAGCAGGTTGTGCCTCCTCCTCTCCTGGCCACTAGACAAATTACTGTAGGTGGTAGGGAGTCACTGCTCTGGACTGTCCTCCTCTGAGCTCTGTTCTCCAGCAGTGAAGTTCTGCATTTTTGGAGATGAAATGGCATTGCAGACCCAGGGAAGGTTATAGCAACTGCAGTGCAAATAGATGAGTAAAAACCACAGCACGAGGAGCTGACAAGCTGTGTGGCTGTAAGGACAAGCCCTGCTGCCCTCCAGCTCGCAGTGGAGGATGGATGGGCTGTAGGATGGGATGGATGGGCTGTAGGATGGGATGGATGGGCTGTAGGATGGGATGGATGGGCTGTTGGATGGGATGGTTGCTGTAGGATGGGATGGTGTCATCCACCACAGGTGTTTGGTCTCCTGAGCACAGCCTGAGCAGGGATAGTGTCTGACTGATCCCCACCTCATCATGTGAGCATTGACCCCAACAGTGAGCCAGGCTGCTCTAATGCCTCCAAGGCACTTGTGTAATCCTCGTGGCAGTAAAACCAGACATTATTCCTTTTAGTTGGCACCCCTGTGGCCAGCAGTGGGGTTTTGCAGCTGACAAAACCTGGCATGGCTTCAAATGGACATTACAGTCACCTGGTCTTGGGACTGTCCTGAAGCCCTGCCTGGGCAGGGAGGAGCAGAGCTGGTGCCAAAAGTCTTTTTGACCAGTGTGGTTGCAAGGCTGCCCTTTGAGATGCTCACAGCCTGCACAGTTTGCTGCCCTGTCACAGGTTAGTGGCAGCTACAGCACAGCCTGGTGACATGAGGATGAAGTGTCTTCAGCCTTGTGACAGTGGCAGTTCTGCCAGGCTGCTCCACCTTTTGCTGCTGGGTAGTAGGTGAAAAGCTTATTTATTACCACGGAGAGGAAATGTAGCCGAGAGTGGATGGGCAGCTCTGTGCTATGTGTCAGGCTGTCCTGTAATGGGGTGATGTTTGAGGGTAAAAACCTCTGGAAATTAAAACAAAAAAGGAGAAAGACCTCTTTTAGGGGCACTGTAAAGCTC
>VZRL01000893.1:0-51233 GCA_013397895.1 Origma solitaria | reverse complement strand
GGATGGGATGGATGGGCTGTAGGATGGGATGGATGGGCTGTAGGATGGGATGGTTGCTGTAGGATGGGATGGATGGGCTGTTGGATGGGATGGATGGGCTGTAGGATGGGATGGTGTCATCCACCACAGGTGTTTGGTCTCCTGAGCACAGCCTGAGCAGGGATAGTGTCTGACTGATCCCCACCTCATCATGTGAGCATTGACCCCAACAGTGAGCCAGGCTGCTCTAATGCCTCCAAGGCACTTGTGTAATCCTCGTGGCAGTAAAACCAGACATTATTCCTTTTAGTTGGCACCCCTGTGGCCAGCAGTGGGGTTTTGCAGCTGACAAAACCTGGCATGGCTTCAAATGGACATTACAGTCACCTGGTCTTGGGACTGTCCTGAAGCCCTGCCTGGGCAGGGAGGAGCAGAGCTGGTGCCAAAAGTCTTTTTGACCAGTGTGGTTGCAAGGCTGCCCTTTGAGATGCTCACAGCCTGCACAGTTTGCTGCCCTGTCACAGGTTAGTGGCAGCTACAGCACAGCCTGGTGACATGAGGATGAAGTGTCTTCAGCCTTGTGACAGTGGCAGTTCTGCCAGGCTGCTCCACCTTTTGCTGCTGGGTAGTAGGTGAAAAGCTTATTTATTACCACGGAGAGGAAATGTAGCCGAGAGTGGATGGGCAGCTCTGTGCTATGTGTCAGGCTGTCCTGTAATGGGGTGATGTTTGAGGGTAAAAACCTCTGGAAATTAAAACAAAAAAGGAGAAAGACCTCTTTTAGGGGCACTGTAAAGCTCTTCTGTAAATATCATGTTTGTGCTTATTTCTCCCTCCTTCCTGACACAAGATGCTACTCTGGAATCTCTCTTCTTTTTTTCTTTTTTTCTTTTTTTCTTTTTTTCTTTTTTTCTTTTTTTCTTTTTTTCTTTTTTTCTTTTTTTCTTTTTTTCTTTTTTTCTTTTTTTCTTTTTTTCTTTTTTTCTCTTTTCTTTTTTTTTTTTCTTTTTTTTCTTCCCCTCTCTTTTTCTTTCTTTTTTTCTTTTTCTTTTGTTGTTATTTTTTTGTTCTGTTTGTTTGTTTGTGTTTTTTGGGGGGTTTTATTTGGTTTCTTTTCCCTTTCCTCTTTCTTTTAAATCTAATGTGCCTCCATTTTATCAATGAACCGCCTGTCTGCTGATTCCCATGGCAACACCACAGACTGTTGCATTTCTGAGTCCTTTGGCAGTTGGGGTGCCTGGCATGTGCCTCGGGAGCAGTCAGACTACAAAAGGGTTCTGCAGGGAGTAGGAAATACATGGGCAACGCTCACTGTTCCACTGCTTCCCAAACTAAATTGCTCTTCTCTTCCTCTCCCTCTCCCTCCTCCCCTTTAGAATCAAGTTTCCTTTTGCCTTTGTTTTAATTGCCTGGTGATAAGAAATGAGCAACTGGAGTGCTGTGGGAGGTCGCAGGATGGGGAGGGAGGGAGGGGATGGATGGATGGATCCAGTGGATGTGGATGGGACTGAAACAGAGCACAAGGCCAAGCATCCTGTCAGGGATCCTGCAGGGAAAGCTGTTCCTGCTCATGCTGCAGAGCAAGTGCTCTCCTCCTCCCATTTCAGTTTCCAGAGCTTTCTTGAGCGGGCATTTCTTGCTCCTGTGCTGTACAAAGCTTCTCTTCACTCCTTCCTATAGAAGTTTCCAAGACCTGGAAGAGTCTGTGCCCTTTTTGCAGAAGCCCTTGTGCTTCCAGGATTTTGGACACATGGTTTTCGTTGACATGGTAACAAGAGCCATGTGAACAGGCTGAAAATCCAGTTAAACCTTTAACCTCTCCAGCTCTTGGCCAGTAGGAATTTGGCTTCTGAAGTACTGGTGCCCTGTCACTGTGGGCCCCTAAAACTGGTGGGATGAGTTTGCAGAAAGAGCCCTAAGCATCAGGTTTGCCACAGAGGTGGTTAATGTGTAGGCTTTGAGAAGACCAAAGGGAAAATAAAGATTTGGAGCTGGATAAGATGTGCATTTAGTGGATGCTCTGTGTGACTTTGATTTACCAGTTGCTGTTCTGCTCTGGAAGCTGTGACCTACAGGAAGCCCATTTAATCTAAAAAGAATGAGCCAGCTAATAAACACAATAGGGTTGTAAAGTTGGAAAGGCTGAGTGGAGGAGATCCTGCTCCGCTCCCTGCTTTGCTGTGTCTTGGAGCCTGATCCCAGTGAGAGGAGGAAGGCAGGAGCTGCTGTGGCAGTCCTGACTAGCAAGGGAGGTCTGTGCTGGACAGAGCAGCACAGGGACATCCTCTTGGATCAAGCAGGAAGAGCTTTCCTCATCGCTGGCTTCCAGGTGAGCTGGAGTTAGGTGCCTAGGAGTGACATTCCGAGAGTTCTGTGGCTTCTTGATTGGCATCAGCAGGTACTGGCAGGGTGGGAGTAGAGAATACCCAGTTTGTTTTGTCAAGTGTGTTTCTCTTGTGTAACTCTTTGTTTCTCCTGAGAAATCTCACCTGAGATCTGTACTGTTGTTTTGCTGTTTCTTGGAACTCGCTGGTGTTTATCTGGGGAGTCTAGCTAGAACAAGGAGCATTTTCTTCTTCAAAAGAGCAAATCCAAGTGACACAGACCAACTCCTTAGGTGCCTCTACGCTGGAGAAGCTCAGGAATCTTTCATGGCAATCCTCTTGGGTGGCTTTCCCTCCAGCCGTAAGAGGCGTTTGGGGAGTGGAGACTCCAATGTCAGGACTGGGAGCAGTGCCATCAGCTGATCTCAGTTTTGGGCTATCCTAAGATACTCATGGGATTGAAGTCAAGTTACTCATCGTTACCATTTGCCTTCTGAAAGGCTGGTGACCAGATACCCACCTGGGGGGATCAGAGCTTAGTCTGCTTGGGCTACTCTGGATGCTGTCTGACCATGTAGTTAAAAGGTCCATCAGATGCAAAGCCAAGAGAAATGAGTTCAGCCTGATCATGGTGACTCTTGGCTTCTCTGAAAACCTGCTGCACAGGTTAGCTGCTCTGTGGTTATTATTTCATATGTGGGTAATGAAAGCCATGTAAAATACAAGTTTCTACATTGTGGCCATAATAAAGAAGGTGAATCTTCAGGCAGTTCCTTACTTACACCCTGTACTTTTGAATAATTAATCTCATGCTCAAGAATAATGATGCTCCTGTCTGCACTTCTCGGGGGCCTGGAATGAGACTGTTTCCCTGAGATATTGTAATTACTGTGGTTCAGCATACCTGCCTGTCACACAGGCATCTAAAATGAACAAGAGTTTGTAAATTTCCACTAAAATTTTGGCTTTTGGGGAAGACAATATTGCACCAAGGATCTGAGGAACTGTTCTTTATTTTTTTCTGGTCCAAGTCAGTTTTGAAGGTGTTTGCTCTTGTGGTGAAATACGGTGAGTCTAAAGGTGGTTTTAAATCCTGCTGCATTGTTTGTTCAGCCTTGGGCAGCCTTCCTGCCTTTCTTTGCTCGAGCTTTGCTGCTGAAGGGTTTGCTTATCCTAGCCACATTGCAGAGGTGCTTGTGAGAGTTAATGTGACCTGTATCTTGACCATTAACTAACACCCGAAATCAAGAACTGTGCTGGAGCTCAGGCTCCAGTAAGACTAGAAAAACAGTTTTGATCTCTTTTCAACAGAGTTACAGAGCCCCTCAAATTTTATGTGCTTAGTTTCCTGTACAGCAGGTTGAGTTTGGCCGCCCTTGATATGGTACATATTTGTGCACAAACATGTCAGTGGCACGAGCTCGGTGTGTTAGGGTGCTCTGCCAAGCACGAAACAAAGGTGTAAGTTGTGTTTCTAATTCAGTTTATTCTCCTACCTATCGCAGATCTTGATAACCTTGATAAGGGGTTGGTGATAAACCTCTGTAGCCAGCTTTGGTTATTTAACTTAGAGTCTTCTTAAAATATACCTTCCTAATGTGGCTGCTACACTGTCTTGTGCTGTTAAGCATTGAAATGACAATAGTGGCCTTATTTTCTGCCTGTGGTTGTTTTTATAGTTCAGATGGATGAAGCCTTGTTTCCTTCACACTTCTTTTCATTTAAAGTCTTTCGTAAAGATCAAAAGCTCTAAGCATCCTTATAGTCTTCGGGTTTAACTTCTGTAAGGTGAAACTGGCTCTTAGACATAATGCTGTCCCTCATCTTGGTGTACTGTCTTACAAAATTAAGAGTGACACAAGCTTGAATGCCAGAAATTTTCCCCAAAGCCCCCAAAACTTAATGAAGAACATGTGAGCTTGAGGAAACTTCCAACGCAGGGTCCAGGAGCCAGGAGAAGGTTCTCTTTGGGAGCTGGCTGAGCTCTGCTGGGAGCTCCACAGTCTCCGCTGCCATCAACATTTTCAGTTGGGAACAGTATTCACACAGCTGGGGACAGTATTTACTGTCCTTCCTTTGCCCATCGTGGGATTTCTTGACCATTCCCCATGTGTTATGCTGCACATGTCCTCTTTGGCTTTGGTTGTTCCAGCTGCAGCCCCCTGAGCTGGTTGGAGATACTTCTTTTCATGAGAGGAGTTTGCACAATCACACTTTAACTGCTGTTCCCTTCCTGTTCAGATAAGGTTCAGATCAGACAGAGGTGCTGCTGACTTCCAGGGGCCCCAAACTGGTGGCCATAGAAATTTGTCAAGTGTTGACTCTGGAGTCTAATGAGAACCAAAGTGTCAAAATTGATCCCTCTTAGCACATATATTTAGCAGAAACTAAGTTCTTGATGCTGCAGCCCTGATGCTCTTTTCTTTCCTCTTTGCTAAACCTGTAGCAAAGCGTTGAAGTGTCTTGCTTTGAGAACTTTGATGTTTTTCAGGCTTTCTAGGAGCTGAGCTTGGTCTGTCAGGCCCATTACTTGTCAAAGAGCTCTAGAAGTGTTGTGGACTGAGCCGCAGTGAAGGCTAAGGCTGAAAAAGTTTCACAGTTCATTGCACACAAGCACTCAAGTTTGGCTTGTCTCTGCAGCTGCTCAGGGTGTCGTCAGTCAGCCTTCTCTGGTAGCAAATAAAAAATTCTTCCTGGGTGTGCTTAGGGCTTTTTTATGGTTGGTAGCACCCAGAAACTTCACCTGAAAGTTTGGGTGAAGAGTCCAGGGAGCTTTCATTAAGCACAGGACATGTGGGACCAAGTCTCCTGCACACACCCCCTACACCAGTGTGGGAGAACCACACTTGGGATCTCAGGGCTGCTGAGAGCTGAGGATGGCTGAAGGTCCATGGTATGTGACTTGCTGGATCTTATTTTGCAAGTTTATTTCCTCAGTTTCTGTTGTGGTTTCTTTTGGGGCTTTACTCAACCTCCCCCTTTAACCTTCAGAGAGTTCTAATGAAGTTCACATGTCCTTGTCATTTGTTGTCCTGGAAGCCCAAAGTTTGTGATAGGAGGGTTTGACAGTAGGGTCAGCAGGAGTTGGGCCACTGCTGCCTCGTTTGCTTGGGTTGATTCTGTTCCCATTCAGGCACCTGCCACGTATTTTAGGGTCCCCTTGTGTATTATGGAGAGTTTGGCCAATCAGGACTCTGCTGGACAGTGTGAGCAGGTTAGTGAATTCCAGCACCACCAGCAGTTTTCCTTCCCCAGGCAGCAGAGCATTGGGTTTACTTTTTTTAAGGTGAAACTGGTTCTTGGCCGATGCTGGCGGAACTCGTGGAAGGCTGGAATAAGAGTACTCTTTATTGCCAGTTATATTGAGCTCCATGCGCATTGTGTGGCCCTGGAAGGCGTGTAGATGCTTCCTGTTTAGAGAGATGCTGTTTATATTGAACATACTCCAGGTATTTGCTCCAGCAAAGGGCACAGCAGCGGCTGGGAAAACTGAGGAATTTGTGGAGGCAGCTGTGTGGTCCCGTAGGAGCTGTTAGTGCCCTTGGTGGGACACTCAGTGGGCTTCTCTTAATGCCAAGTACGAGAACATCAGTATCTCTCCTTTTTTTTTTTTTTTTTTCAATATATATATTTTAATTTTTTGGGGGGTAAAAGGATGGCTTTGGCAAATTTCCGCAAAGGAGAAGTTTGTTTGGCTCCTTTTGATCCTTAAGCACTTACACCACTCCTGTGCTTCTGGGCTTATCCACACTAGTTTAGCCCCTCTGAGTCTGTGTGGGGCCTGGGGTAGGTAGGTTGGTATTGTAAAAGGGGATGAAGATATGGGGTCTTTTCTTTATGTTCTGTGTGACACCTGCAGAAACTGGGCAGCAGATGGGGATTCTGTGCAGGTTGCTTTTTTGTTGAGGAAGGTGTGTAAGTAATGGGGTCACTCAGGGTGTAAACCTGCAGTCTAAATTGTTGTCCCAGATATTTCCTTTCTCTAAATGCCTTTTTCTGATGTTCTGCTCTGTTTGGCTTCCTTCTAGGATTTCTCCTCATACCCAAAACCTCTTTTTCCTTGATCCACAGGCTCACCTTTACACAAGCAGGGTACCACGTCCACCGCCAGCACTGAGAAGTCGGCTTCAAAGGTTGCCGAGGTGGGCGATGATTTCCTGGGAGACTTCGTGGTGGGCGAACGTGTCTGGGTGAACGGAGTGAAGCCAGGCGTGATCCAGTACCTCGGGGAGACGCAGTTTGCTCCCGGCCAGTGGGCAGGGGTTGTTCTGGATGACCCGGTGGGGAAGAATGACGGCTCAGTGGGAGGAGTGCGGTACTTCGAGTGCCAGCCGCTGCAGGGGATTTTCACGCGGCCGTCCAAGCTGACGCGGCAGCCGGTGGCCGAGGGCTCGGGGAGCGATGCCCCCTCCGTGGACTCCCTGACGGCTCAAAACTTGTCGCTGCACTCGGGGACGGCCACGCCACCTCTGTCCAGCCGTGTGATCCCTCTGCGGGAGAGCGTCCTGAACAGCGCCATGAAGACGGGCAACGAGTCGGGATCAAACCTGTCGGACAGCGGGTCTGTGAAAAAAGGGGAGAAGGACTTACGGCTTGGAGATCGTGTGCTGGTGAGTTGATTGTAGGGTCCACATGGACGAGGATTTTTCCCCCTGCTGAGTGTTCCTGGTCAGGTTCGGGATGAGACAAAAGGAGGACAGGGTTGGTGGTGAGGTGTGGGATGGAGTGTGGTCTTGGGAGATGCCTGGGCCAAGTAGGCATCAAACTTCTACACTGTTATTTGGGATGCTCTGTCTTCTGGCCATGTCTCACGTTGGTGCAGGAGAATGTATTCCAGAGTACTTCTTGCATTGGACAAGTCCTGAACTGTAGGAAGATATCCAAAAGAGAGCAACTGAAACATGAGGGAAATAGAAGCAAAATCATTTATTGTGTTCTAAACTAGTGATACTCTGTAATGGAGTGTATTTTTGGGGCTTTCAAGGAATTTGCAGCAGTGTCTTGTTGCACGTGGCTGTACATACTTGGAAAGGACTTGCAAGAATCTCTCCTGCTGGTTCACTCTTTTGGTTCAGTTTTCTTATGTCAAATACAGCACAAACTCCTTTCCTGTCCAGAAAGGAGCTTCCAGTAATTTTTAGAAGATGTCAGGACTTTGGGAGAGATCACTGTTCTGATGGATGAGTCCTCCACATCTGATTCCTGTTGTTATTTCATTACTTGGAATAGACTACCTGATGACTTTAAGCCAAAATGCCACACTCGCACTAGGAATGGGTTTCTGGAAGTTTGCCACCTAGTTTGTCATCATTTGTGTCCTAGCAAAGGAGATGGAGAAGGAAAAGAATGATATCAAAGACAGGAAGACTGAGTTCTGTCCTGCAGCTCTGGAAGAGAGTTTAGTTTTGTTAGTGTGTGTGATGCATGGTGTTATATCAAATATTAGAAGAGCCAAGCATTTGAGCACGGATCTGTTGTGACTGTGTCCCCAGAAATATCCCTGGATCTAAAAGGTAAGGGTGACTCTGACTGACAGCCATGACAAGTTGCAGAGGGGTCAGACTTTGCCCATCCTGGGTAATCTGAATTCCATTTAAAGTTATCCATGTAGTGTTTCCTTTTTGGGGCACCTGGTTCCAATACGAGCAGTGGTTTTGGGGGAGGGCAGACAGGCTGGAGATCTGTTTAATGACAGCCATTTGGTAGAACTGGCTCCGCAGTCAGTGTGAATCAGGAGTGTGTGTGTGCAGGGACTGTCAGATCCAGTCTCAAATGTCGTTTTGGGACAGGTCTTGGGTTGTCCAATAGTTTTTATTTTAGTTATATAAAATATCAACAATTTAAAGTTGGTTATTTTCAGAGCAGGGAAAGCTAAGATTGGTTCTGCCTGTGCTCACTGGGTAATGCTTAGTAAACCTAGTGTGAATATGTAGGTCTGTGCGGTGAGAGAGTTTTGTTTTCTCAAATTTTCCCCAAAATGTGCACGGGAGCTGACACTTGCTCAAGGGTCTGTCTGCTTCCCAATTTCACCAGTCAGCCTCTCTTCCCTCCCCATCCCTGCTGGCAGCAAAGCTGGGACTGTCCCTGCAGTCCCAGGACAGGGAAAAGTGGCAGCACTGTTGTGTTTTTGCACAAGCATTGATGCTTCGTGTTGGTGTGCTACAGCAGCCACCTATGGGGAGAAATGAACCTGGGGATCTGCCCTCTTTGGATCAGTTTGTTTGCTCCCATTTTCTCCTTCACCTGTTGCAGGGAGTGGGGGGAGTGTTCCGGTGAGAACTTAGGATTTTGGAAGCAGCAGTCATGGAACAGAAACTGCAAAATATGAAATCTATGGTAAACCTGACTCTGTTGTTTCAGAACCAGGCAAGCAATGGAATGATGTTCTGCAGCCTTGTTTTACCCCATTATTCTCCTGACCATGAGCTCTCTGAGACAGGTCCTGTTCCCTGAACACTTGCCCACCTCAGCAGGGCCCACACATTGTGAATTTTGGCATAACCACGGAAAACAGCCTGGGAGCATCTCTCCCTGGGCTTCTGTTGAGCTGTGTTTTGGGGATGCTTTGGAGTTTTTATTTGTTTTTAATGAGGGTGCATCCTTAGACGCCTGCCCTCCCTGCCTGCTAATTTATCCACCTCAGGTATTAGATAAAGTTTGTGCTATGACTTGTTAGTGTAATAAATAGCTCCGAAAGAGCGAGCCTGGAATGAGCTTAGCCTCTCACTGGTTCTAGCAGGAATACTCAGCTTACAGAAACATCAGGAATTGTTTGCACACAACCACAGAGATGCAAGAAAAGAACAGATAATAACAAGAAGAAATAATTTGCTGTTATGGTTCATTCACTTGTGCTTGGCTTGGCAGCTGGCTTTTAGTTTACTAATGGGAGATGTCAGTTAATCATGTTTGGTGTTGGAATACATAAACAATTCTGAATTAACCTGAGTTGCCTCAAATTCCCTGAGCAAATCTTTACTCCTCCTCTATGGATTGGTACAGTTTTAGTTGTCTTTATTACTCTTAGTGTTTCCTTTTCTGAAAGAATTTTTTTTTCTTTTTCTTTTTCTTTTTTTTCTTTTTCTTTTTTTTTTTTAGGGTGGCTCTTAGGTGTATGGGATCCACCAAAGGCTTTTCAAATGAGGGAGGACATGTGTTTTCCCTGATTGCTTATAATGGAGCACGAGGTTGCAGAGGACCCTTCCAGGTCAGCCAGATGGACACGTGGCTCTCTGCAGTCTGGCCATTTCCTGATCGTGCCTTTCTTTAACTTCATTAAAGTCCATTATAGCTTGAAGACATTTTTGCTTTTCAGTGACTGTTCCAAGACCCTTTCTGACCCTCCAGCATTTGCAGAAAGTAACTTTCAGCTTTCCATTAGAAGAGTTAGATAATATTTGCCTTTGGCACTCTAACTCAGACTTTCTCCCAGAGACGTAAAAATTGCATTAAAGAGATGAAAAATCCACCCTGATATTGTAGAACTCATCTCTTGAAGTCTGGCAAATAAATGTGGGACAAGTAACATTTGCTTTAGTGACAGTGGAGCTTCCTGAAGTGGGATAATTGCTGGAGTTCTGTTAATGTGAGGCTGGCTTGTTGCCTTTCTGCAGGGAAAGAAGGGATGGAAACAGAGCAGTGGAGCATTTTCTGCCTGGGAGGAATTTCTGCTGGGTTTTTTGCCTAAGAAAATGTATTTTGCATTCTTTGTGGAGAGGCTTTCTTAGCAGCTGAACTCATTCCCCCTTAGATGCCATTGCTTTCTGAAGGAGCAGGGCAAGGAGGTGGTTTTATTACATGTCAGCCTAAATAAAAAAATAATTTAAACCAAAAAAATTCCTCTTAGAATAGGAATTCTGCTCTTCAGCCATCTTTGTGCCTCCTAACTGGGACTGTGCACTTCACCATTGAAATGTAGTAATAAATAAGACTGTTTAAGGGCCGGGTTATATTTCAGTGGCTGGCTCAGTTGCTGAGGGTATTGCCCCTTCTGGATGGGTTCCAGGTTTGTGATTTTGCTGGAACTTGCAGGTGTTCAAAGGCAGTGCAAATGCTGAAACAGCAGCACTTGCAGGCAGGGTCGGTGAAGCAGCACCTCAGCTGATGCTGGGCAGAGCTGTGTGGAGCCTGCCTGGGCTGTGGAAATGGATCCTGGGCTTCCCCCTGAGCCTGTGATTTTAATCATCTCTGTCTGCTGCGAACTGCTCTTCCCTGCAGTGTGTTGCAGCCCCTGGCTCCTGGTAAATGACAGAAAGTGCTCATGAATAAACTAATCAAGTTCTTTCTTCAGCATCTCCCCTGCATGTCCCTGCCACAGCCCTGCTCGGCCAGCGCAGAGCTGCAGAAAGCATTGAACCACCTGACTGAGAAATCATTTCCTGAGGAGCTCTCTGAGCAGCAGAATGGCAGCCTAAGCCCTTCCCCTCGGGCAGAGACAGCTCCCTGTTCTGCTGTCACCATATCCCTGAGCCTCACTGCTGAAAAGGCACGCAAGGTGTCACGAAGGAAGGATTCCTGCTCTTTATTTTCCTAGTTAACCTCTCCCAGTTTGTGGGGTCCTAGAGGTGCAGCAATGCTCCTGTGTGGCCTTTTTCAGACAAGCAACCACCAGGCATATTCCCTTATTGCTCTCCAGGCAGAAAAGAAGGAAGGATTCCATTCTGTAGTTCTGTCGAGGCAGGATTCTTAGTATTCCATTGCCTGCTTACAGCTCCATCCATAGGAAGATCAGCAATTGCTGTGGCACGACTGGAGAGCGTAGCAGAATAGCAGAGCGTGGGAATGATGGATCTCTGTCCCTGTGGAAGTTTGTGACAGGCGGTGGGAAGTGCAGTGTTCCAGCTGTTTGCAGGACTCAAGAGACAAGAAAACATCTGGGACTCCTAGTGGGAGCTCTTTCCTCGCTGTATGGGGTTGTTGCTGGAAAGGTGCTTTTTACAGGAGTGTGTAGTGTCAGGAGAACGGGGAATGGCTTCAAACTGACAGAGTGGGGTTAGATTCGATATCAGGAAAAGATTCTTCCCTGTGAGGGTGGGGAGGCCCTGGCACAGATGCCCAGAGAAGCTGTGGCTGCCCCTGGATCCCTGGAAGTGCTCAAGACAAGGTTGGATGGGGCTTGGAGCAACCTGGGATAGTGGAAGTTGTCCCTGCCCATGGCAGGGAGTGGAACAAGATAAACTTTAAGGTCCATTCCTACCTAAACCATCCTGTTTCTATGATTACCTGGGACTGCAGTGAAACAAAGAGGGAAATAAATAGCCCAAAGCAACTGCCCTGCCCTGTGGCCATTTTAACCCTTAGAGGCTCTTTGTGCACACCCTCCTAACCATTCATTTGGGCTGAGACACTGCCTGGCCCTTGTCTGCTAGGTGCAGTGTCTGTCATTAAGTAGGAGTTGTAAGTGGCCTGTGGTGGAGCAAATTGTGTTATTCACATGGGCGGACGTTGTATTGGAGACAGCCCCAGGAGGGGATGCTGTAATTCCAGGCTTTCCTCTTACACCACCTCCCTAGGATATTATTTTCTCACTGGTGCCTGACAGATAAATGCACAGAAATGTCTTGCATCAGCAGTGCTGTCAGACTCATCACTGTGCAATGCTGACTTGTGCTGTGGGGATGGGGAGGCACAAAGTTAAGTGGCTGGATGAAAAGAAACTATAAAAATTCCTGTAGCTTAACATATAAAGGGCTGGCCTGTAATTCCTGGCTGTCTGTCTCTCCCCTTACCCTAAAAGCTGTTCTGGCATTCTCGGGTGGCGTGGTATTTATCTGATGAGATAAAACTGCTGATGGCCAGGTGCCACATGGAGGTAAGTTGTATTTACAGATAAACCTGACCACAAGCCAGACCTTCCACCTTCCACCAGATGCTGAACACTGGCCCTGGCTGTAGCTGGGGCACAGCCCCAGTATGTGATGGCCTCGTCTCCCTTGCACTTATAGGTCATTATTTCAGGTGATCTGGACCCACAGCCCATGCCTGTGCCAAAAGCACCCTCTGTAAATCGTGTGTTATTGTTATTTTTAATGCTTGGAAGAGATAAACTGTGTGTGATGGGAAAACACAGCTCCTGACTCTCTCAGCTTGGGTGGAAATAGGATCCTTTACTGGGTGGATGAGTATGGGGAGGGGGAAATAAACCCAACCATTTATCCCCATGGGAAAGGATGGTTGCTCCAGTTTATAGGGTGGATAGAGCCGGCAGGTACAGCTCAAACCAGACCAAGCTGCACTTGTCCAGCAAATGGATGGCGTGCTTGTTGGCATCATCCAGGAACAGAGTCGAATAAGCTGATGTCCTGTACCCAAAAAGTAGTTGAAGGTCCTCAGAATGTAAAGCCAGGGTCGTGTGTATGCCCTTTTCCCCCAGCCCCCCTCCCTCTTCTTCCCACAGGTGACCAGCAGAGAGTCCCATGGCTCTGCTGGGACGCAGCACGGGACACGGCAGCCCTGCACAGGAGGCTTGTCTGTGTGCTGGGCACTCCATGTTTCCATCTCCACCCTCTGGTCAGCAGCCCAGTCTTGTGGAAATGCTTTGAAAATCAATTAAATGGGTAAATTAGCATGTTAAGCAGAGAGCACGGTGTTATCTCTGGGTTTCTGCATGGGAATATGCTCAAGCAGGTGCATCAGCCATTGCTGTGTGACATGGTAAGGGACACTCTCTGTTGGCCTGAAAGGCACAGAGAATTTTATTTTTCTCTTCTTCCTGAGCAGTATTGGAGTGTACTGCAAGCAGAGCAATGCCCACAGGCCGTGGGGTGAGGGCAGCGCCAAGAGGTTCTTGCTCAGAGCAAGGAACTGCTGTGGGATGAGCAGGGCCATGAGGAGCAAAGAGCTAACACAGGCTCTAGGGAGTGTGACTCACAGCAGCCAGATTGAGATCCGGTCTGCTTCTCATTTGATAAATAGTTTAAATGATATATTAGCAGCTCTGATGAAGAGTGTCTGGAAGGATTAGCATCATTGTCTTTTCATCCCTGGGATACTGATCTGGATCCCATTTTGTCATTTTGTTGGGAAAAGCATAGTAAAATGTGATGTCAGTGATACTACAATTATCAGGGAAGGTCTGTGGATGTCCTTCCATGGCTGCATGTTGCTGCTCTGACTCAGCAGTAGATACAGACCTGCTAAATATCCTTGGCTTCGTTTTGTTGTAAAGGTCAAGCCCAAGACCGTCCCTTGAAACTACTGGAGATGTTTCACTGGGGAAAGGACTAGTCAGGAAGATAGTCTTTGATTAAAGGCATGAGAAAGGGGGCAGAGACCTTCATTCTGGAGCTGAATGTTCCATAAGCTCCGAGGTGTGTGGCTCAGAGGCTGCTCAACTCCAGCTGAAGAGGAAGGGCTACCACCAACTTGTTTAAACTTAACTGTGTTTTTACCTGGAGAAACTTGGTGTGTTGACACTGGTCAAAATAGTCTCCAAAACAAAAAATCTAGTGTCACTGTGTCAATATTGTTTCCATTTTTTGGAACTTCCAGAAAGAGCTCTTTTTAGCTGCTTTATGCTTGGTTTTCATTGTTGGTTTTCCCAAAACAACTATTAAAGCAATAACACTTTGTATTTCGTAAAATCCCATTCTCTTGGGCATGAATAATCTCAGCAATAGTTTTGGTAAGGTAACTCTTAAAGGTTTCTCAGAAAAGCTCTGGGAGTTTTGTTCATTTTTGAGTGCAACCTGTCAACTCTAAAAGCTGTGACATACCTGAACTGAGGTTGGTGGCAGCCTTGTTAATTCTGTGCTGTCTCAGGCTTTAGCAAAGAGGGGTTGCCCTCTCTCTCTCGCTTCCCTTGGACACTGAGCATGTTGAAGATGTGTCTGGGACTGACCAATGATTTATCTGAGAGATGCAGACAAGTTCCTGTAGAGAAACTCGAGACTCACAGTGGCACTGATACCAACACAGGCTGGGATGTTGTGGGCTGGAATAATCTGGTTTCCATGGAGCCATCCATGCCCAGCTGCTGTTCACAGCTGGATTATAGACCGCGGTATCCAAGCCAGGCATGGGCAGCAGGGATGGCTGTGAGCTCCCATGAGCTATGCCGTGCCATTGCCAACTTCCTTGGCTGCCTTGTCCGAGGTGATAGCTCTGACTTATTGAACTGATAGAATCAAACATTCTGTTCTGATGAGACCCTTTCCTACACAGGCACAACCTGCTGACTGGCTTCTTCAAAGCATTATTTATTTTAGCAGCGTTAGCGCCATGTCTGAGTCGGGTGAATCTTCTGGACTCTCCCTCCATCAGAGATTTTGCATGGGGAGCTCACCAAGAGAATTGAGCGCTGGGATGTGAGTGTGGCAGCCTGATCTTGACTTCTGCCTGCCCAGGCTCCTGGAGAGCAGATGTGTCTGTTCTGGCTGGGGGGAGAACGTGATGCTGCATGGCAGGAGGTGTTTTACAGAGAGGATGGCAGAATAATGCTCGAAAGAGAAAATAGAATGCACTACACTGGAAGGAGGGAGTCATGTGGCTGTTTGGGGGAGTGTTGGACTGAATTTGAGCTTAGAATCTTCTCTGACGTGGGGCTTTTGAGTGGGAGCATGATCCGTACTCTTACTGCACAGTTTTAGTGCTGGCATAAATAGACAATGTGTGTATCACGTCAGTAGGGGTAGTTTTGTACTCTCTCAGTTGGAAACAGCCAAATAAATAAATAACATAAAATAAATAATACTGATGGGGACATAACTGAGCGGTCCTTCGTATGGATGGAGGAGTGGGATCCTGCAGCAGATGCCACTGATGGAAGGAGATCATCGGTTTTTTAAGGTTTACGTGGGTCTCTCTCAGGGTAAAGGAAATATCTGACTCAATATCTGGAATTAAAACTCAATAAAAATAAAATTGAGGGAGCACACCAGCAATGGTAAGTTGTTATGAATGACATTAAGATTAATTACACATATATCAAGTTCAACTTGCAGCTAAAGAAATGTATTAGAACGGCATTAAATCATTGCATTAATATTAAGAGACTAAATTTGTATAAACTCAAATCAATCAAAATAGGGACTGGTATTTAACTGTGAGTGATAGGTTAAGAATTCACTGCAACTGCTCAAATCGGTAACTTGCCAAGTACCAAATGTTGAAATTGAATCAGCTTTTTACTCCTGGGCACAATGTAGGACCAGAAAGCTTTCTTGTGATCCTTTTCCTGCTGGCAAATATTTTACTCTATCCTGTAGCAAAGAGAACAACATATACAAGGATTTTCTTCCCTAAACAGCAGTGCTTTGAATCCCTAGTGAGAGAAATTCCAGAGGAGTAACTCAGGCTGTATGCTAGAGCCTCCCAGGACTTGAGGTAGGACCCAGACTTCAGAGCTGTGCTGTTTAGTCCATAAAGGTGCAGTTATTTTCAGTCTGGAAAAACTTTTTTTTTCTTTGCATAAGCACTTTTTTAGGGATTTGGAATTGGTGAATCTAGCATTCCTACCCTGGAATACACAAACCCAGAGATTTCTGCATTTGGCTCTCACTGTTTTCTGTAGGAAAATATTACTCTGTTGATACCTTTTTATGTTCAATTTAATATTAAGAAAATGTATAACTGCAAGTCATTCAGGATGAAGCTGCAAATTTATTTTTAAACTTATTTTTAAACTTTATTCCTTGAATCTAGGCGTTAGCAGAGATAGGCTAAAAAAGGCTTTGATCATATGCTGATTTACTTGAAGTATGAACCCTTTAGAACCACCCTCCTTTTTTTCTGTCTTCCTTTTCTCAGCTCAAGTGTCTAAGTGAGGTGTTTAGCACAGAGGCAGCTGCTGCTTAGTGCCACATGCTCTCAGAGTAATGATCAAAGGTTCCTGACTTTTGCCCTCCTTGAGTCTCCTCAGTAAGCTGAAAACTTTAAGAACTTTAAGTGTAAATTCAGGAGAAAAAGGTGTGATTCGTTCTTATTTCTCCATGGAGGGGGAAGAAACCTGTGCTGGAGGGTGCCTGGCAGTGAGCTGAGCTCCACTCCCATGAAGTTTGCCAGCACTGGGAATTGCTGTAGGAAGTGTAGGTAAAAGTGGAGGCTTTTTCTGTACGAAACACCTCTATTTTGAGCATCCTTAGCAAACCCTGCCTGGGAGGAAGCTGAGGAGCAATGAATGCTTTCCTGGCTCAGCTGTCCCCTTGCTGTCCTGTCCCAGTACTGCCCAGAGCTGCTGGCTGAAAGAGCACAGGGCTGAAAACCTGTCAGTGCAGCTCATGGTTCTTCAGGCAAGGCAGGTATGAGCTGTGCCTGCAGGGCTTAAACTCCTTTGTGGCCTCACAAGTAACCTGGTGCAATTAGTTGACACTTTGAAATATGTTTTCATTATATTTCTCTGACATCTTCCAGGCAGGCAGTCCCAGAAGTGGGAGTGCATTGGTTTTCTTCTATTTATTGGAGAGACAACTTTAGTGCTGGGAGAGCTTGGTGTGAGAACTATCTGCTGATCTCATCGGATCTGAAACAAAATACAGATGTCTTGTCCCTCTCTCTGAACACTTATCCCAGCTTCAGTTCCTCTCTAATCCTCAACATCTTATCCCTGACAGGTCGGTGGGACAAAGACAGGAGTCGTGCGCTACGTGGGAGAGACGGATTTTGCCAAAGGAGAGTGGTGCGGCGTGGAGCTCGATGAGCCCCTGGGCAAGAACGATGGGGCGGTTGCTGGAACAAGGTACTGTGTGCTCTGAACCCAGCCCAGGTCCCACACACCTCCCGAGGTGGCTGGGGGGGCAAATGCCATCAGACCTACAGGAGAGCTAGGGATATGTTTGGTTGGACATTGTGGGCTGGGAGGAAGAGGCTAACTTTGAGTGTTTTAGGCTTTGGTGTAGCCTTGCAGGGAGATCAATACAAACCTCATCACTGGGGTATTTTAAAGCAGGATCAGATAACTTCTGTGAAGGAGGAACCTGAGTGGCTTCAGGAAACAGGAGAAAGTTAGGGAGAGAAGATAACTTAGAGTGCAATTTAATTTTTGCTAGAAGTTGATTCTGTTGATTGTATTAGCTCTGCTTTCTACCACGCATTCCCTTCATAAACTTTCTGCTTGTGCTGTAAGTCATCCTGTCAGAACTACAGAATACAAATCTTTGACTTTCTTTTCTCCTTATTCTGTTCTTTCTGGGAACAAATTTCCAGAGATACGAGAGAACAATTGGTGGTTGTTTTCTGTCCTTGTACTAATCCTGTAGTGTGACAGGTGTCTGCTGATTGATCTTACCACCTCTGACTCCATAGGCACCTCCACTCCTTTATTTTCAAAAAAAACCTATTGTTAGTACTTATAAAATTAGGCAGGGACATCTCACAGGCTTGCTGGGAAGCTCTGTCCGTTCATGTGGAATTCAGTTAAGAGAATGACCCAGGCCTTGGATCTTGAGCTTGGGGGTGTTCAAATCTGAATTACATCGCAGATCTTTGACCCTGCTTCGAATACAGGTGCAGCTGATTCCTTGTCCTACACAAGTTTCTTAAATGGGAAATACTGTTGGTTTCTTGGAGCTTCTGAAGGCCACCTGGCTTTAGAGGTGAAATTTATCTTTCACAGAATTAACTAGGTTGGAAAAGACCTTTTGAGATCATCAAGTCCAATCTATAACTTTGAAACTGAGGAGCTGAGTGTTCCTGCCTTGTTAGATTTCAGGTTCTGTAATAAAGGTTTCTTGTGTTGGGTCAGCCTTGTTTTGTCCAGCAGCCATGTGCTTTCATTTAAATGAAGAGAAAAGCTGCCTTGTTCAATGTCAGGGCAAGAAAACAGTAAATGATTGGCAGCAGATGTCTGAGTTTCTGCCTGTTCTCAAAATGAAAGAACCAGGATGTGAGAGAATAAATCATGAAGTGAATGCAAGTCTCTGCTTTCTTTATCATACAGTTCAAACTATCTGGAAGATTAATCTTCAGTGTGCATGGGAATGATTTATTGTCTCTGTGCATGTGGAAGGTGTGAAAGGCCAATGTGAGTGTAGTGCTCTGTCTGCCTCTCATCCTCATACCTCTGTTGCTGTGTTTTGAAAATGCAGCTTTTGGAAGTCATCTGTCTTCTGATCTGCTGCATCTTGGCTGAGGCTGTTCCCGTGTGTGCCCTGTCTGCAAAGGTTTCTCTTGTTTCACACTGTTTAGAGCAAGGCTGCAGTGTTTTCCATGTCTGTCCTTTTTAGCTTTCATCCAACCTTTTGATTTTCTTGTAGCATGTTCCCATTTCACCAGCAGTGGTTTGCAGAAGCTCACACAGTAAAGCCAACTCCCTTGGTGCTTGCAGGCACCCTCAGTCAGCGTTTCCCTGTTTGCTGTGGCAGCCTGGGATTTTTGAGGCTGCCCTGGTCTTCTGCTGCCAGGATCAGCCTGGGCAGAGGCTGTCCAGGGCTCTGAGTCTGTGCTTTGGTGGTGATTGCCATCTAGTGAGCATCCCTGCCCGGGCCAGCGAGCCCAGCACTGCCTGCTGCAGCTGCAGAAGGGCAGTGGAGCCAAACTGCAGCTCAGGACACTGCAGGCTGGTGGAAGCAGCAGAGGCAGCATGGACATTCATCAAATGTCATTTATCAAAGGACATTTATCACCACCTTTGCTGTCATAGGCAACTCGAGTTGGTGGTGATTTGGCTGAAATTTGTAGTGAGTCACAGATTTTCCTGCAGGCTCAGGTGTGCATCAAGGGAAGGCTGAAGGGCTTCTCCAGCAGCTGTGGCTCTTTGGTGAGGCTGCCTGCAGGCTCTGGATCAGTAGCAGTGGCCCAGGGGACAGGGCATCACTGTGGGGAATCCCTCTGTACATCAGATGGTGCTGATTTGCACTGAGGTTGGCTGCATCTGCTTTCCTGTCTGCACAGGAGACTGCAGAGGTGGTGGAGTGCTTTGGTTTGGTGTCAATTCCACAAAGCCAAGCAAATTCCATGTACTCATCTCTAGCAATTTAAACATTACCTGCTTATTTTACTGTTCTCCCTTCTCTGCCTCTGCTCCAGTGGGTGTCCTTGCACACTAAACTGCTCAGACCTTTTACTTTTGTGTAGTTTGTGACATGTCAGCCTTGGACACGGAAAGATTTCATCTATTTCAACATTTCCTGTGCTGTTTCCCACCTGCAGTTTGCATTGCCATCACACCACCACTTTTCTTCCCTGTTTCTTCTCTGTAATGTATGCTGCTCCTGCACTCAGTGAGAGCAGCTCTTGGTTTTCAAGTAGATTTTCTTACTGCCAAGTGTTTTGGACCCAATTCCTGCTTCTGAACGATAAAAGTTAATTGCAACCACTTCCAATCTGGACTGAAAGAAAATGGGCAGACATAGTGATGCAAGTTTGGGCTTGCTAAGAGCTGTCAGAGACTTTAAATGGAATTAACCTTTGGTATTGTTGTGCAGCCACGAGTACCAGGCTGTGCTTACACCCGGCAGAGCTGTAGAAGGGGCTGCTGGCCTGCCTGGGCCTACTGGAATTTGGGAAAATGATGCTGAGCAGGGCTTTGGCAATTTTGCAAGGCTGTGGTATGGCTGATTTTCCAAACCCGAGGGCCTGTGTTGGCAGCAAGCAGAGGAGGCTGAGAGATTTGGAGTTGTAGAGGGGTTGTTTAAAGTTTGTTAGAGAGAAAAAAAGAGTTTGAGCAGATGTTTGAAAATTAGTTTTATTCTCATCTGGCTGGAGATCAGGCTGTTCCCTGGCCTTCCAAGCACACAAGGGTCTGCCTGTGACACAGCTGTATGGCTGCCAGCACTTTAAAATAAAAGGGAATTGGGGAAACAGCTGCTCACATCTGGAGAGAGAACTTGTGCTAGTAAAACTGATTTGTGTAATTTAGTCATTAGATCCTGGTGTTTTTTTAATGTTAACATAGGACAGATTGTTTTATGGCCCAGTGTTTAGTCCTATTCTTGCTGTGAAGCCTGTGAGAAAGCTCTTACCAGGAGCTTTTTGTGTTGGCTGCTCCCCTGAATCAAGGGATACAATGCTGGCGGTGATCTGGTTTTTCTTGCTGCAGTGCAAGTGAATGAACCAGCAAATGAACCCTGGGTTATGCTGGTCCTGAAGGAGTTTCCAGGGTTTGACACTGTGTTTTGGCTCATTTTTATTCTGGAAGAGGGCTCTGGAGAGGCACAATCATTAGGCTAACTGCAGTTGTGGAAGAGAGCTTGCACTGTAATTATCTGATCCTCCCTTTTCCATGCTTGCATCTTTCCAAATTTGTTTGCATAGGAAACAGTTTCTCTGCCACCCAAAGGAGGTGGCACACGCTGGAGTTTGTGTAATGGTATTTTTAGCTTCAAAAGTTTGAGCTGCCATTTTCTCCTGTTTTGGTAGGAAAGATTTTTACCCTGTAGAAGATTTCAGAGCTGTGTGATTCAGGTATTTTTAATTGACACAGGGTCGCAGGGTGGGTCAGGTTGGAAGCGACCACAATAGGTCATCTGGTCCAACCTCCCTGCTCAGGAAGGGTTATCCCAGAGAACATGGCATAGTATGTGTCCAGATGGTTCTGGAGTATCCCCAGTGAGGGAGACTCCACACCTTCTCTGCTCAGCCTGTTCAGGGCTCGGTCACTGCGCAGGGAAGAAGCTCTTCCTCATGTTCAGGTGGAACTTCTGCCCATGGCCTCTTGTCTCATTGCTGAGCCTCACGGAGCAGAGCCTTGTCCATCTGCTGACATCTCCTGCAGACACACTTCACTACATCACTGTCTTCAAAGTGGCGTAAAGAGCACACCCAAGTTTTGGGAAGGTTGGTTTGTTGAAAGGTTGGTTGGTAAGGAAGGAGTGCCTGTGCTCTGGTTGTGTTTTGGTCTGGGATATGTGCTCTCCAGGCCACCAGGTGTGTCTTCCCTGACATCTTATCAAAGTGCACAGCAAAATGCCTGGCAATTACCTCAAATGAGAACGCACCAGAAATGCAAACATGGAGATTGTACCACAAGTAGGAAAGGAGAATAATCCAACTACTTGTACACAGGAAACAATATCACAGCGGAGCACCCAGAGATGAGCTGTGGGCTGGGGTTTTGCTTGGCAGTGCCGTTCTGCAAGGCTTGGGTGAGATGGATGCTTGTGCCATGTCTCACTTGGTGCATCTCCTGTGTTCCAGGTATTTCCAGTGCCCACCCAAGTTTGGCCTCTTTGCTCCCATCCACAAGGTGATCCGGATTGGGTTCCCATCCACCAGCCCTGCCAAGGCGAAGAAGAGCAAGCGGATGGCCATGGGAGTGTCAGCCCTGACCCACAGCCCCAGCAGCTCCTCCATCAGCTCCGTCAGCTCGGTGGCCTCGTCGGTCGGGGGCAGGCCCAGCCGCAGTGGGCTGGTAAGGAGCTCCTGCGTGGAGCCTGAGTAGCTCTGCAGCCTCAATCCCAGCTCCACAAAGCAGGAGGGTTGGGGTTTTCTTCCAGTGCAGCTGCTCCTTCACCACTGATGATGTGAAGGGAATGGAGTGTGGGATGGTGTTTCCCACCTCACAAATAATTTCCCTCCATGGACACGGGGCTGTAATGGGCACCAAGGAACTGTGGCCATTGAAGAGCTGCGATTTGCTGTGGGATGAATCTCAGTCCTGCTGTCAAGAGCAGGTTTTAAAGGGACCCCTGCAGAGAAAGGACACTGTTTCCAGTCCCACATGGTCATATTGCTGCACTGACCAGCTGTGCAAAGCTCCTGCTGGGACTGTCTTACTGTGGAGGGTGACAATATCCTGGGCCACATGCCTGGGGTTCTGGCAGGTGCTTAAGCAGGCAGAAAGCAGAGCAGGCAATGATATTATTAAAAGCTTTTTGTGTTGGCTTCTTCCCTGAAACAATGCTGGAGGTGATCTGCTTTTTCTGGCCGCAGTGCAAGCAGTGCCACACCACCTTTGCTGTGGAATTGCTGCAGAGCACCCACAGCCCTCTTGGCTGGGGACGAGGGTGCAGTGTCATTCCTGGGAGCAGATCGAATAACCCTGTACTGGTCTCCACTTGAGATCAGTCTGCCCAGCTGAGCTCAATTTTTGGGACTTCATCAGTGTGGGTCATCAATAACATATATGTAAGAAGGCAGATGATACAATGCATGATAATTTTTCCTGACTCAGTTCCCACCCCTTGTTCTGTCCTTTGGGAAATGGTCCTTTCATTGCAGTGCAGAAGAGCAACTGAGCTTGTGAGCATTGTCCAGATGTTTTTCAGACTTAACCTCCCCTGTAGGGCCCAGAGCTGGAACTGCAGCTCTGTTCAGCTGAATAAATGATCATTAGGTGAACAGCATTCCAGATTTAACAGGGGACTTCAGCTCTTCTAGACCAGCAAGGACACAGCTTTACACCATCTCTTTTTATCTCTTTTCCCAGCTGACAGAGACCTCTTCTCGATATGCCCGGAAAATCTCTGGCACCACAGCTCTCCAGGAGGCACTGAAGGAGAAGCAGCAGCACATTGAGCAGCTGCTGGCAGAGCGTGACCTGGAGCGGGCAGAGGTTGCCAAAGCCACGAGCCACATCTGTGAGGTGGAGAAGGAGATTGCCATCATGAAGGCCCAACATGAGCAGGTAGGAGGTGATAGGGCTTTTTATCACTAGCTCTCAAATATCGGAATATTTGATATCCCCTGAAAGTTTCAGATCATAACATTACCCTGTGTGTGAAACTTGGGCTCTGAATTTCTGCCTTTTATGTGGTAAATTAAGCTGAAGCTCTTTCTCCACTCTCTCAATGTCACATGTGCTATCTCTGCCCTGAGCCAGGAGTAGGTAAATAGCTGTGCCAGATAAGAGGCAGTAGATAGTTTGTGTCTGATGGATCAATACATTTCAATGCTGAAATGCAAGTGGAAGGCAAATTTGTTCCCCTCAGCCAATGAATCTGGCTGTGGCTGTGACTGCATTGCAGTGATTTTGTGGTGCTGAGAACAGCAGCTCAGTTCATATGCCACTGCTTTCCCACCAGACAGGATGTGTTCATCACGTTAATAAAGTCAGGAAATCTGGAAGGAAAACAGGCTGATCACCTTAGGTTGGTTTTTGTTTGTTCACTTGTTTTTTGCACAGCATATGTACAGAGGATATTTTAGGTGTTCAAATGCTTAAGGAGAGTTGTGTTTGTGCTGTTTGTCATTATGTGGCTCTTCAACACCTGCTGTTGTCCTGAGTTCTTTACTCATGCTTATAAACCCCAGTGAGCTACCTGGGAGCAGGGATGGCACTGTCTGTTTGTCTGGTGGGTCACACCTGCCTGTCAGAAATGCAGGAGAAATTGGGAAATCAACTGCAAGCTGACATTCTTCTTGTGTGTCATATTTTCCAGTAATTGTCAGTAACAAATGAATTAACAGAAGTCTGAAATGTCTCTCTAGCTTCATGAGTGGGGCTGAGATGCACTGGTAACCTCTGACCAGATTTCCAAAACTTTTCAGACTTCAAGTTCGTAACTGTAATCAGAGCTGGATTCTCCACAAGGTTCAGGTCGGAGAGGCACTGAAGCATGGATCAAACTTACAGCTGCTGGAGACTGAGCACTTTTTGTTGTCTTGATCTTTACAACCTAAACTCTTTGGAAAATGTGCTCCTACCACAGCATCTTCTGAAACAGATCATCAAAACTTTCTGTTCCCTAGTTCTGACCCTTTCTTAAACAGCTTTAAACTACTTCAGACATGGCTGACTTTTGTCTCTCGGGCTTGTTTTTTACTCCAGTATGTCACGGAGGCAGAAGGAAACCTGCAGCGAGCACGAGCCTTGGTGGATGGGATGCAGAAGGAGAAGATTGAGCTGTTGAACCAGCTGGAAGAGGAGAAGAGGTAAAGCAGGAGTGGGTGGGTGTGAGGGAGGTGAAGTCATGTGTGGACAGTGCTAAAGCCTTCAGATGGTTTTGGCTGAAGGATAATACAGTATGAAACAAGAATTGGATCATAAATAGCCATGTGCATGTTGGGCCATCACAGGCCCTCCTGTACAACCTGGATTTGCTACAGACCCCTTCCTCCCCTCCATTTGTGATGTGCTGATCTTGAGGACATTCCTTGTGAGGAATGGAAGGCAAACTTGACTACAACCTTAGTGTAGTGCAATTCACCATCTCCCCACATCCCAGAGTCCCCCATCCATGGTGCACACATTTCCTCTCTGGGTAAGAGTGAAGATCTGCATGTCCAGTTGCTCCATGGATATAATTAAACTCTTCAGCGGGAATAGAAAAGCATTTCTGTGTATTAAATTGTAATGACTGAAAACAGTGTTGATTTCAATTGACTGATGCCCCTCCTGAGGATGAAATGTTCTTTCATGTGTAAGTCTGCCCACACTCCTGGAGGGCAGCTCACTTTCCCAGTTCCAGGAGGCCTTTTAACCCAAGACAGCTGAGTTTTCCCCTAAATATCAACAGATGCCTCCCTCACCTAATTAGAGGAGGTTTAGACAAGGAAGCTTGTTTATGAAGTTAGGTATGTACACTGACAGCTATTTTTATCTGTAACAGAATCAGAGTCCTTACATCTGGCTACCAGCTCAACATCCTCAGCCTTTTTTTTTAATCAGTAAAAAGAGAGCTGAGTCTAGCAGAAAACTGAATTATTTTCTACTGTTACTGGCTTGTCTTTTCCAAAAGAGAAGAGTTTCCTCGGCATATCTGTGTTAATGTGTGTGGTTTGATGTCCATTTATGCCTGACTGGCCTGTACAATCTGTGGGGAAGGCTCTTCTGCCAGGGTAGCTCACAGTTTCCACATGTGGAAACATTAAACATTGCCCACCCTCTGCCAAGGAGGCAGAGGATCCAATTCCCTTGGAATATTTCGTATGGACCCTGTGCATTTGGCACAGGAATTGCCCAGTGCTTGGCTGCAGGATAATAAGGTTTAAATAAACCGGTGAAACCAGGTTGTGGTTTGCTTGTTTTCAGGATCCTGGTGTCAGAGAACAGTAGTTGTGTGTCTGGGAGGATGCAGCTCGCAGAAAGGCAATATTTGTGTGTGGAAAGCTGCTTATTACTGTCCTGCTCTGTGGGTCTTGCTGCTCAGTGTCCTCTGAGGTGTTTGTGTCCAAAGGTGGTCTGTATCCCTCCCTTCTCACACTTTGGTTCTGCAGGCCATGGCATGATTTTTTAATATTGGCTGGGTGGTTTCAGAACACAAAAAGCTTCTCAGTAGTTTTTGGGCAGTTTTTCAATTTGTTGGTAATATTCTCTCTGTTGATGGTGTTGCAGTAATCCATAAAACTTGATTAATAGTGAAAAGGCTCATGTGCAATGGCTGCTTAGACAGAGGGTGCTGAGCTGAGTGTTCCTGACTGCTCTTTGTGTCCCTTTCCTTCCCCAGGAAAGTGGAGGACTTGCAGTTCCGCGTGGAGGAAGAGTCCATTACAAAAGGGGATCTGGAGGTAATTCCTTATGATCTTGCCAAAATGTGGGGTCCAAACCTCAAGCTGCATGTGGGGCCTCACTTTAGTAACTTCTGCCACCTTTTGCTCCCCTCTAACAATACTTCATTGATGGCTTTGGACCTGCTGCAAACACCATGGTGTAAGCTGGGAGGATTGTTCTTTGGTGTGGTGCCCAATGACTATTCACACTTGGAGCTGCCTGGAGTTAATCTGTCACTCTGAGTTGCCAAGCCATGCTGAAATCTTTACCTGAATGTGCTGGAACATACATTTTTCCACTCTGGAAATGAATTGACTGCTCAATTCCTGTCCCATCAGTGTCCTGCTCATAGCATCTAATGGGCACACACAGTCTCCTGGTTGGATGCTATTTAATCCCAGCCAAAATACTGTGTATCCTGAGGTATCCTCGTGTGGAGTTCACTGCCCGGAGGGTGGGATTGACACCAGGATTGGCACCCTGGCACTGGGAAGGGCTGGTGCTCAGAGTGACGCTGTCGCAGTGAACATTGTGCAAACTGTAAGTGATGTTGGGAGCTTACCCTTGAGTGGGAGGCTTTTCCAGGGGGAAAAAAGGAATATTTCTGTGAAAGCAAGGTTCTGCTCTCCACATGTAAATCAAGGGAGTTGTCTTTCTCTTTAGCCAGAGTGTGCCAGGTTAGTAAGAGCCAGAAACGTCAAGGGTGTCCTGTGCTTCACTGTCACTCAGCAATAAAAGCCAGGAAACTGGGAAAACCAGGAAATGGATATGTTGCTGTGGCTGTGATCCTGTTGGCATAAACCTCTTCATCCAGAAGCTGAAGGAGATGTTTGATAGGGTGTAAATGAGCAGAGCACTGATAGCAGACCTTCGCTGAAGCACAGCAAGTGCAGTTTCTGCCTGTTCTGTGGGTGCAAAATCGGATTTCTGTTCATTCCGAGCTGGCAGCTTTCCCCCAGAGCTTTAGAGATGAGTGGTTGATCCATCTATCCATCATTCCCTCTGAGAGCAGTGAATTGTCCCTCTGTAAGCTCCAAGTGTTTAAGCCTGGCTGTGTAATGATGGCAATGGGACCAGGGCTCACCAGATGGTATATTTGGATATATTTTTTAAAAAGTCACCATGCTTAGCAAGATGATTAGCTGATATGGAGCTCCCATTCTCAGTTTTGGACTTGCAGTCTTAGGTTTAATTTTCCTTTGGGCTGGGAAGGAGTTATTTTGCAACTGGGAGGTGGCCAAGCTTTCAGCAGGCCTTTATGGTCCTGTCCTCACTTCCACGCTTGTCTATGCAAAAGAACAAATAATTCAGAATTGCTTGATTTCCTCTGATCGAGGGAACTGGCATGCTCTCCATGAGTCCAAAATCAGTACCAGCACATGCACTGACAGAGGGCTTGGCTGTGGCCAATTTTTACATCCTGTCTGGCGAATTTGCATGCTCAGACTGAATGATTGACCCACTGGAGTTAATTCTCACCTTCTGGCTCTGTTGGGGAGACAGTTAAGACTTCCAGAAGCAAGTAATTAACTTAGAGAAAAAACCCCGAAACCTCTTAATGGGAATCAGGAGGATAAGTGCTCCTCCATGCTGCAGTTTGTTTCCTGGGAAATGGTTGTTCTTGATACTCTTTGTGTAAAAATCACAGCAAAGTCATCCAGTGGCTGCAAGCACAGCCCTTGGCATCCCTCTCTGGAGCTGAGCTAACCAAAAGCAAAGTCCAGTGACAGTTGTCTGCTTTCCTCTGAATTTTTTAGTCCTCTTACACCAGCAGCTCTTCCAAGTATTCACAGGGGAGTGTTTATTTTGACTTAACGGCCAGTAACAGACATGATAACAGTGGTAAGAACAGATTCTCTGCTCTGTGGTCCCTGGCTCTGGGGTTTCTGCTGAAGGCTTGGCTAAATCCTCTGATATTTGTCCCAATAGCATGTGTGTTTTGAACAAATCCAGGATCTTGGGTATTTAGCATGGCAGGCAGCATCCTTGGAAGCAATGTGACCAAAGAAATCCATGTGTTGGTGGCCTGAAGATACAGATCAAGGTTTTGGATCTCTGATAGAGGGGCTGTGGATTTAGCCTTGAAATGTAGTTTCAAATTTAACCCACTTTTAATCCTGGTTGGCAGCTGATGCTGTAGTGCTTTGGAAGACGAAAAACAAATGCAGGAAAAGCTTTCAGGAAAGGCTTTTTTGTGGAAGACCATGGTTTATAGGAAATATCATCCTCGTCAAGAAACTCTGTCATGTTCATCTCCTGGATCCTGCAGTGTGCCTTGAATGCCACTGGGCAGTCAGTTTGTAATTTGTGAACAGTTATTTAAGGGTAATAGCTACAAGTAAATCTGAGATTCATATCTGTGCTTCCTCAAAGGGCAGGAAAACTTTGGATTTGAGGCTCTGACTCATACTGGCTAGTACTAGCAAACCAATTTACATAAAATAATACAGGATTTGATGTAGATCTAAGATTTAAGGACTGTAAAAGAGTTGACCTAATTTTTTTTCCTTTTTTTTTTTTTTTTTCCCCTCTCTTTTCATATGTTTTTCCAGAGCTGGAAAATAGCAGGATTAGTAGATACTGAACAAGAATATTAGGAGGGACTGAGAGGTTGACTGGGCACTTGTGTTAACCTCAGGAATTTGGAGGGAATCTCTTTGAGAAGCCCAGAGATGAGTTTTGTAATAGGTCAGCATCTTCAGGTGGCAAATATCTGATGTGCAGCCACTAGTTAATTAATTGATATCAATGGATAATATTTGTAAGTAAAAACATGCCTGGAGCTCCATCTTGAGAGGTGGATCTTTGGGCTTTATAGGGAGCAGAAGTAATTTTATTTAATTAATTAAATGCCTTTTTTTTAATTAGGATGCAACCAACCTTAAGTGCAAAAGTTATACAATCTGGGGCTTTGATAATATTTGGGCTCTTTAATCCACATCTTTTTTCCCCCTCCCTCAGGGGTCAAATAAGGCACATAAAATACAGAGGCATCTGAATATAACTGGCATGTACAATGGTATTTGCTAGCATAAAACATGGATTTTTTAAAACTTCAGTTTCTGTCATTTGTAAACAACTAGCCAAACCTTGCTTTATTGTAGAGAAGGGCAGAAAATCCTCAAAACTGGCTCCAATAGAAAGAGGGGGGAAGCAAATAATTATATGGAAAATGAAGGGTAAAAAATGGGGATAAAAATGGTTCTGAGCAGGTTTGTTTGCCTTTTGCTAGATTAATTTTTTAATTTGGTAGATTAATAAAGTTTAATTCAAAGAAAAATGTGGGGTTTGTAAGATAAAAAAATATGAAGCCTAGACTGAGCATGCACTTTCCCATGCCTTCTCTCCTCTTTTATTTTAGGGAATTTTACATGATATTACAGTGGTGGTTGTGGAGTGCTGAGCTTTGCTACCAAGTGCAGCTTTGTGGTACTTCAGCTTTAAAAGTGAAGGGCACTGAAGCAATGCCCAGAGCCCAATGCCCATGCCTCTGGTTCATGAATTTCAGCAGATTACATTAACTTCTTGTGCTTACTTTAATCATTTGTCAAAAAAACCCCAAAACCTAAAAACAAACCACCAAACAAACAAACAAAAATCCCAAAACTAACCAACCAAAAAAGTTCTGTTTTCTTGTGCCAAAATTAGTAGAGTCTTACCATATAAAAATCACTTTGAAATTCATGTCAGGCCTACTCAAACTCAAACCACTGATTTATAGAACAGTTTGGTATCTCAGTTCCCTGATTGCTTCAGTGCAGTGTATTTTTGGTTTTACAACATGCCATGTACACTATGACCTGCTTTTTTTTCCCCACCTAGTGCAGGATTCACGCTGTCTCCAGAGCAAAAAGAGGATGGCAACTTCCAACTCTTTTCAGTCTACCTTGTGATTGTTCTTGAGGAGAGATGTGGAGAATCACTGAACGTCTTTGCATTCTCTGTGTGTACAAGGGCCTTGTACTGGTGGGAGCTTTGCTTTTTAGGAGAGTCTTCAGTTGATGCAGGAAAACACTGATGGAGGCTTCTAATGCAGAAGGATGTTTTCCCATCCCAGATTCAATCTTGTGAAGAGCCACTACGAGTACCATGTAAAATCCCGTAGGGACTATTTTCTGTTTGGTTGGATTTTTCCTCCTTGTTTGGATCTTTATTCTCTTCCTGTTGTGAACTGCCTTTCCTTGTCTTGTACGCTGGAGATGATGTTGCAGCCTTCTCTTTCCCTCTCTTTCTCTCTCCCTCCCTTCCCCCACTCCCATCTCCACTGTTCTTTTTTCCCCTCTATGTCACCAGACTCAGACGCAGTTGGAGCATGCCCGAATACGGGAGCTCGAGCAGAGCCTGCTGTTTGAGAAGGCACAGGCTGAAAAACTCCTCAGAGAATTAGAGGACACCAGGGTAATGGACCCCCACTTGCCCTGCCTGCAGACAGCGCTTGCCCTGCCTTGGTGCTCATGACGCCTTGCTTTGGGTTTCTTTCTTTTGGTTTTTGTGGGGTTGATTGATTTTGGCTTGAACTTAAGCTTCCCTGATTTTTTTTGTTTGGTTTTTGTTTGCTTTCTCTCCCGAAAACAGTAGTACGATATGATTTCTAGCTTTGCTTCTCGTTAGGGAAACTTGTTTCTCAGATTGAGTTTGCTTCTCTGCCCCATGCCACCATCTGACACATGAGCTCTTCACAATTCATTTCTCAATTAACATATTCCAATAATATCCACACCCTGCACAATTCATTCTGTCTCGAGGCCCCCCCAGGCTGTAAGAGGAAATAACATTGCAATCAGCATTCCAATCTCCCCTGCCACTTGTGGGAGCTGCCCTCTGACATGGAAGGTGCTGGTGAATGCAGCTGGGCCCGCTCTGATCCTTGGCTGTGCCTGCAATGGGACAGGCTGTCCAGAGGAATCCTAAAAGCAGCCAGATGTGGAAGGGGCTTTCTCATGCTGCTGTGGTGTGGGAAGCAGCAAACTTGCTGCAGTGCGCTTGAGAGCTGTAGAAAACACAAAGGTGAGGATCTCCAAAAGGTCTGGATGGTTTGAAGCCCCCTGTGCCCATCTAAAATAATGACCACCAGCCTCCTGCGCTGATGGCTGCTGGGGAAATGGCAATTGAAAGTGAGTGGAATTGATCTCTTGGGGTTTGGCTCGGTTTCCTTCTTTCTTTTGCCTTTTTCTAATACTTCATCCTGTTCTCCATCCATAGCTGCAGCACCATGAATTCCCTGTGACTCGCAGGGAGTTCAGCCCTGCCAGGTTGCATTCAGATTGTAAGACATGGATCCATAGCCCTTAAGCTCAATGTGTACCATGGCCAGATTTATTGTCTTGCATCCTCTAGCCTTCTTTGTTATTTTGACTTTGCTAATAAACTTTAACAAGTACTCGTGTTAAAATCCCTTTTCCTTTTTACACCAGGGTAAACAAATTCTGTTACAGAAGAGAGGTCTGCAGGCTGAGGATTGCTGAGCAATAAAGGAAACATGATATGCTTAATGCTGGTTTTGATGCTTGTGAAATTCCTGCATGTGCAGTCACATCTCCTCTGTGCATCATCTGGCAAGATGCCTGGTCTGGAAACATAATGCCCTTCCAGGACATTATTTTTCATAAACCACTGTTGCTCCCTAGTGAATTTCAAGGGTTATTTCCAAGGGTTTTCTGTGGAAAGCGAGAGGTTTGTATTAGGAAAAATAAATTGCAATTGGCACAGACATAACTGTGAGTTGTCAGGGCTGGTTACCCTGGTGCAAAACCGTGCTCAGGTTGGAGGGTGCCGGGTGTTCTTTTCCTGTTTATTTGAACTTTGACTAATGTACTTTGGATTACTTCCACCGGAGCACGCTTACTAAAGGGGAAGGATGCAGCAACGAGAGCTGGGCCCTGACTTTGTGTTCTCTGTTGTGTTGCAGTTAACCACAGTGGCGGAGAAATCCAGAATCCTGCAGCTGGAGGAGGAGCTGAGCCTGAGGCGCAGTGAGGTGGATGAGCTCCGGCAGTGCCTGCGCAGCTCTCACCAAGCAGAGAGCCCCGAGCACAGCCTGGGCTTGCAGTCGGAGGCTCTTCGGCTGCGGGATCAGCTGCTCTCTGCCAACAAGGAGCACCAGAAGGAGAGCAGCCAGCTGAAGGAGAAGTACGAGAAGACGCTAAAGAAGTACCAGCAGGAGATTGAGAAGCTGAAATCTGTCAATGAGAAGTACTCGCAGGAGATTGTTGACCTAAAGCATAAAGTTCAGCAAGCCACTAACGAGAACATGGGGCTCATGGACAACTGGAAGTCCAAGTTGGACACGTTAGCTTCTGACCACCAGAAGTCTCTAGAGGACCTGAAAGCCACACTCAACTCGGGCCCTGACACCCAGCACAAGGAGATAGTGGAGCTGAAGGCAGTGGTGGAGAGTATAAAGTTGGAGCATCAGCTCGAGTTGGAGAACCTGAAAGCAAAGCATGACATTGAGACAGCTGTCCATGTAAAGGAGAAAGAGAGTCTCAAACTGAAGTTGCAGGAGGCTTTGGATGAAGTGGAAAAAAGCAACAGCAACTGGAAAATGCAACTGGAAACCAAAAGCAGTCAGCACCTTCTTGAGCTCCAAGATGTGAAGGACAAGTGTCGAGATGCTGAGCTGAGGGTGCATGAACTGGAGAAACTTCATGGTGAATACACAGATCAGACAGAAGCAATAGCTTTCTTGAAAGAGCAGATATCTTTGGCTGAAAAGAAGATGTTGGACTATGAAATGTTACAGAAAACAGAAGCCCAGAGCAAACAGGAGATTCAAAGATTGCAGGAAAAAGTGCTTGTCTTAGAGAACAAGCTGCAGTCCATGGAGGCCCTCCATCCTTCTCAGCATGCAAATGTATGACTTCAGGGTCATTTTGCTTGTTTATTATCACTGTTGCTAACACCTCAGCTGCTGCCTTGTGCAGTTTTCTGAGGCCTCAAATATCTGGATGTTTTTTCCTTCTACTGACAGTGTTCTTTCTGCACGGCATCTCCATGCTGAAGGTGTCTTTCCACTCTAGAAAGCCAATACAGTGGGACAGTTAGGAAAAAGGAGCAAGTGGGGCCACATCTGGCCTTGGAGGCTGCTGTGGCAGCAGAGTAGGGCTGTCGTGGTTTGTCAGGGTGGGCTCTCATCCTGAGCAAGCCATGTTCTGAGCTGGAAAATCATCATTCCTACAATACAGTTGTATTTCTCCAAGGAGCTGCAGCAGCTCTTTCGGGCAAGACTCTTTAGGGGTGGCAGGAGTATTGGGTGGAAGAAGAGTCAACCTTGCATGGCATCTGGAGCAGAGTTTGAGAGGTGCAGGGAGTGGGTGAACTGTGGGATGGGGTGGGGTGTGCCAGCAGCAGGGCAGGGCCTTCACAGCACGTGTGGGAGACAGGAAAAGGCTGACGTTGAGGATCGTAGGGGAAAAGCTTCCAGCAAGGTCAGAGTGGCACCAGACTGGGGAAATAAAATGCCTGATTGAATATGAGACCAGGCAAGGCTGAAATAAGAGCAGTAATAATATGAAGGGGTCAATTTTCTGTGGCTTTTTGTGTCTCTTAGTTTTTTGTTTGTTTTTTTTTTACTATTTGCCACAAGATGCATCATGCTGCCTTTGTGCATGGCACAGGGAATCGTGGCTGGGTCTGCACTGTAGTGAGTGGGGATTGCTACTCATGGCTCTGGGCTGGGCCCCAATTTGTGTTTGGACTTTGCACAAGAAATGAGGAAAAACCCAATTTACATCCTGTGGGGATGCAGGAAATTAAAATAAGCTGTAAAATGTGCACATTTTAAGAACACTGTGTTGAAATTTCCCTGGTGATGTAGTTTCTGTTCCAGACAGAGATGCCAGTGAAATGAATTCAATGCCTGTGTTTAATTTCCCAACATGAACTGAATTAATTTCCCATTGAAATCAGTTGCACCTCCAGGCAGCAAAGTCAAGCCCATCAATTCCATGTTGTGTAAGTCAGAACTTCACACCTTGGAAATAGGCACACTGAGGACAACAGAGGCAGAGGCCAAAGAGGAATCTCCAGCATTAATACAGTTTTTGAAGGGTTGCTCCAGCATGGTTCATCTAGTAAAGACAGTTGGAAACAATAAATACATTCAGGACCCTGGGAAAAGGGAGTTGTTATTACAACATGTAACACATTATAGCCAATATTCAAACAGGAATGAATAGAAAAGAAGAAGCTGGAGGCTTGTTCCAGAGCCCTTTAGATAAATGAAAGGGCTCTGGGGGATTTTGATACTGGATTAGAACCAGGGAAGTCTTGAAGTAATTGTTTCAACTATGTGTCAATTAAAATCAGGAGAATATGGGAAGAAATGCATGGGTGAAAGCCTTTGAGTATCATAGGGCAAGTTCTGTCTAAAATCTAAAGTGACTGCAGTATTAATTGCCCAAGTATTTTAAACAAACAAATGTGTCTTGTGACAGTCTTTCCTAGACCTTCGAGTAAGAACCACAGCTGTGCTTCCCAGGAATAGTTAAATAGTTTTTTCCATACCAAAAGTATGTCAGGAAACATATTTCTCCTCTGGGAGTGCTCGTGCTTCTGTTTGACTTGTCCCACAGCCCAGACTTCAGGGAGCTGACCTTGGGGCTTTTGACTGTGGTGGCCACAATAACTGCTGGGCTCTGGGCGTGTCAAAGGCTGCTGGAGGGGAAGAGGTGTGAAGGGCTTATTTGTGGCCTCTGCCATGGAAAGCTTGGCATTGAAAGCTCTGTGGTCTCTGGATTTTCATTGCAATATAGAAAGGAGGGTGGGAAAGAAGCAGAATCCCCTGTATGAACTCAGCATTTGCTTGTTATTATTATTATTAATGCATTAGTTCTCTAATAAATTATTATTTCATCAATGTTTTTATAACTTTGGGCACAGCTAGGTTCTACAGAAGTAGAGGAACTCGTTAACTGGTGGGTCTCAAGCTGCATGCTGGAGGGCATTTGTACTTGGGTATTTGCTGTGATTGACCCAGAGGTGCCTGGTCCGAGGGACAGCAGCTCTTCCATCCCTCTGCACAAACTCTGAGTGTGCAGAGCTGGAACCAGAACTTGTGGGGAAAAACTTGAGCTAGTTGTGTGTGGGCACTGTGGTCAGCTTCAGTAGTGCCCAGCTGGACAAACAGCTCCTCAAAAAAGCCTTTGTTTCCCTCTTGGGAAGGATGTAAAACATCCTAACTTGGACACTGGATACCTTCTGCTTTGGATGGGGCTTTGTGGTTGTTAACTTTGCATTGAATCTTTGGGTAAAGGTTGGTTTATACCTCATATTTTACATTTATTTCAGATGATTGAGACTAATGATATTTCAGAAGAAAAGATTAAGATGAAGCAGACTATGGAAGGTATGAAGCTATTGTTTTTACTTGGAACACCCTGTTCTAGTTACCTGTTCCTCTGACTTTCTGCTCTTGCAGAGATGGCTGCATGGAAGTGGTTTAGGAAGTAATTTCACCTGTCAAAATTTGCCGGATGGCATTTGTTGTTTGGCTTTGTTTTTCCCTTCTAATCAAGCTGAGCATATGCAGGGGTGGATGTTTTTACCTGTGTTAGACACTCTCCATGCAGATGGTGCAGGTTGGAGACAGATCTGGGGAAACAGGTGCATTTCCATCCCATCACTGATTTTTACAGCAGGTAAAATTTAGACACTAAATGTCATTTGTTCACAGGAGAGAAGTGCTAATGGTAGATATTAATGTAACTGGCTTCAAATAATGAGGGTTACTTTTTATTAAGCTTACTATAAATCAAATCCATCCTTTTAATAAAATGTGAGACTTACGCACTCAGAAAACTTGTATAAAGTGTATTTCAACTTGAATTGCACTCAGCCCCCTCGCAGAGGGTAAGCTATAACACTGAGTCTGAGCAACAGCAGAGCTGGATTCAGAGGTGTTTTGTCCTATTTCCATTGCCCTCAGTGCAGGCCAGACACTGTCTGCAAGCCTCATCTGTCTTTGCAGGTATGTGATTATGTGGAACACATTCATGTTATACCTCATCCCTGGAAGAGTCCAAGGCCAGGCTGGACAGGGCTTGGAGCAGCCTGGGATAGTGGAAAGTGTCCCTGCCCAAAGCAGGGGGCTGGAACAAGATGATCTACGTTCCAACCCAAACTATTCTATGTTTCTACAAAATCCCTGTTTGCTGATTGACAGGGAATTCCTGCCTAGTGATGGCAGAGCTTAACTAGATCCAACAGCCACTGCTCTAAATGGCCACTCAGTCCATGTGTGCATTGTTTCCACACTGAATAAACCCCAGAAAGAGGCACTGGAAACAACCAGGTCAGATTTGAGCCACAAAAGCATCAGACTTCAGATCTACAGCTCTGAGCATGGAAATACATCAGTTCCAGAAAACATGTCTTTTGAAACTGTTTCTGCCTTCCACTGTAGAAAGTGACACAAAGAAATGTGCTAAAAGCTCCTTTGGTGGTGGGGGGGGGGGGTTTTTAATGTTTTATTCCCTTTTTCCATTGTGGTTGCTTTCTTAACCCTGTCTGATACAACTTCCCAGTGTGCATCCCACCTCCAGGTGTGGTGAGATGCAGTGTCCCTGCTGCTTCTGTGCCAACAGGAGTGTGTCACCATGGTACCTGGTGCACCCTGACCCATGCTTTGGAGCAACCTGGGATAGTGGAAGGTGTCCCTGCCCAAAGCAGGGGGCTGGGACAAGATGATCTTTAAGTTCCAACCCAAACTATTCTATGTTTGGGTTGGAACTTAATGCTGACCCATGCTCTGCACCTGACACCTTCCCAGTCTGCACAAAGCATTTCCCAACCCTCTAATTTTTGTATTTTCGTTCCCCCACAGACCTCCAAGACAAGCTGAGTAAGAGAGACAAAGAGGTGTCATCCCTGGTGACCCAGACTGAAACTCTAAGGGCCCAAGTAAGTGGTAAGTTTCCCTAATCCAGTGTTGGTGGGAATGAGATGTTTCCCTGCTCATCCTATGCAACGGTGATGAACAAGAGCCCAGAGCTGAAATAGGCTGACGTAAAACATGATGCTGATGTTTTTTAGTGGATACTGCTGGTAAAAATTAATTCAGGAGTTGAACACAAACTGCAGAAGATATTTGTGTCCTGTGAGGAAGGGTTTGGGCTCATTTATGTGTAAAGCTAATGAGGCAGAAGTCAGTGGAGTTGCATGTGTTGTTTCCAAGATCTCCCCTTAACTACAAGAGCTAACCAGGTCTGTGCTTTTAGGAGTAGGAATTGGGAAAAAGCAGGAATATAAGTAAAGGACTAAGTGACCTTTCTTCCCCTCAATCCTCTGCTTCTCATAGCTTTGGAAAACAAATGCAAAACAGCAGAAAAGAAGGCTGATTCGGTGTTCAAAGAAAAGAAGAGGCTGGAAGGGGAACTGGAAGCCTTGACCAAGAAAACACACGATGCCTCAGGGCAACTGGTCCTGATTAGCCAGGAGCTGCTCAAGAAGGAAAGGTCAGTGTGCAGGTCTGGAGGACAGAGCTGGAGACAGAGGGGCTCTGTGTGTATTCATGTTCCTTCTGGGTGCTGTAATCGACCGCCAGAAGAAATGTAGAGTTGAATTGTTGAAATACAGCCCACAGCTTTCCCGTTCTTTAGAGATGCTGATGTGTGAATTTGGTTAGAATTAGAGGCTGTGAATTCTCAAATGCACTGCCCTTTCACTGCTTGCCAGGAGCTGCAGGACAGCTCAATGCCCACGTAGATGCTGAATGAAGTAATCCACAAGCCAGCCAAGCTGGCGGCTGCCCTGCTCCCGAGCAGTGCCCTGGTCTCAGAGCTGGCAAAGTGGGACAAGAGGAGAGTGGTGGGAGCTGGGTCAGATTTGCTCACTGGCCTTACTTTGGATCTGTTGCAAAGGTGGGAGGCAGCACTGCAGGATTCCAGGGGTGTGTAGGCTCTGGAAATGTCTTCATCTCTTCCTTCTGCTGCTTCCAGGAGCCTGAATGAGCTGAGAGCGTTGTTACTGGAGGCGAACCGGCACTCGCCGGGGCCGGAGCGGGACCTCAGCCGGGAAGTGCACAAAGCTGAGTGGCGGCTGAAGGAGCAGAAGCTCAAAGATGACATCAAGGGGCTGCGAGAGAAACTGGTTGTGCTGGTGAGGGCACTAAAACCCCTCCTGGGCATGGCCTGGAGGCTGGGGGGCTCTGTGCTGCTGAGGAGGGTGGGGGAGAGGGTCTGAACTCTTCACTCTTGTTCCAGGTCCTCGTGTTTTCTTTGTGCTGCTGAGCATCTGATGGGAATTCTCTTGACAAGGACTGTGAGCTGTGGCCTGGCTTAGCAGCACCTCATTAAGCAGCAAAGATGTCCATATGTCATATAATCACAGAATATCCCAAGTTGGAAGGTCCACAAGGATCACCAAGGCCCTGCACAGGACACCCCAACAATCATGTGTGCCTGGGAGCATTGTCTAAATGCTCTGTAGCTCTGGCAGCCTTGGGGCCATGGCCATTCCCTGGGGAGCCTAGGCAGTGGCCCAGCACCCTCTGGGGGAAGAACTTTCTCCTGATATCCAACCTAACGCTCCCTGGCACAGCTCCAGTCATTCCCTCATCCTGTCCCTAGTCACAGAGATCAGCGTGTGCCTCTCTGCTTCCCCTTGTGAGGAAGTTGTAGACTGCTATGTCCTTCACCAGGGTTTTTCTGTTCCCACAGGTTTTAGATCCTGGCTAAATAGGGTTACAATTTGTGGGAGAAATTAATGTCGTTCAGCTACCCCACGTGCTTTACACATTCTCTGATCCAAGAATAAGCAGTGTCCTCTAATTCCCGTTTTCTTCAGCGTCCTCCAGTGGCTGAAATGCGAATAACTGATTTGAGCTGCTGGGAGCTGTCTGGGGCTGCTGCTGATCACACTTGATGTGAGCTGTGCTCTGCCCCCATCTGCTGCTGAAATCACAACGCGGTTCTAGGAGTTATGTGTATTTGTACCTTGCGTTTCTGCAGCTCTTGGTTTTGATATAACATGCTCCTGTTTTCCCTTTGCTGCCTTAAGGACAAGGAAAAGTCAGTAATGGACCAGCGGCGATACTCCCTGATCGACCCCTCGTCGGAGTCAGAAGTGATCCGGCTGCAGCACCGCCTCGTCAGCACAGAGGATGTGCTGCGCAACGCCCTGGAGCAGGGACACCAGATGGAGAAGCTCATGGAAGCCATGAGACTCTCCTCCGAGAAAACACAGGTAGGACATCAGCAAACACGGCTGCTCAGCCCTCATCAGTCCCCTGGAATCTTGCCCTGTGCTCTGGGAGTGATGCCATCAGCTGGGTCCCTTCTTTGCTGTCAGATGCAGCCTAATCTTATAAAATCCCTGTTAGCTGGTAATCCCAGATCCCTTTGTGCTCCAGAGAATGGTTGCTAAATGTGGGGTTTTGGGGAAGTTGCACTGTGAGTAACTGTTCTTTACGTGTACAGTATTGTCTGGCTACATGTGTTCATAACATGGAGGCTGAGATTTTTCTGACATCCCTCTTCTTTGGGAAGTCTGTCTGTACAGTCCATAAGCAGAAACTTTGCAGGTGACTCTGGGAAAACCTTTTCCATTTCTCTTACCACCTTGGTGACTAATGTGAGTTTGCTGATTGACTGTGAATGTTCCCACTCCAGTTTCTGTCTTCTCTCCCCAGCTTCCTCTGATCTCCCTTTGTTTCTTTTGACTAAAGACGAGCTGCTTCTGTTACCTGTCTTACACCCTTCTTTATGAAACTGAAGGGTGCAAATAGCTTGACTCTCAGCATTTGGCTTTTCCATCTCATACCTGTGGAGTCTCAGCATTGACTGATTCCTCCTGCAAAGTGACCTGCCCCTTGTGCTAAGCTTTGTGCTTCAGGTGCTTGAAAATTCTTCTAGCTGTATTTTCTCTTGGGTCTGTGGATTTAGGAGCTCAGATGCACCATTATTTCTCTTGTATTTGCTCATTTAAATTCTTAGCAGAAAAATGCCTTTCTCTTGCAGTAATGAGTTACAACTGGCATTCAAGCAGACACCTTAGGTTAGTACAGAACGAGCCACTAGACCCAGAATGGGCAGAGAGCTTGTTTTCACTGACGCAGGTGCAGATATGCTGTGGTAGGTAATCTGAGGCGTTTCAAGCTTTCTCCTCCCGTGACAGTCTCCTTTGGATACACCAAACACTGTTTGCATTGCAGTGGTAGGGACAGGGAGGTGGTCAGGAGCAGGATGCAGGGTAAAAACCTCAACCCTGCAATATCTGCTGGCTCACTGAACATCTGTGTGCTGCAGGCAGGTCTCTGTATCCTGCAGGGCAGCATCTGCCAGCACCAGACAGGACAGCTGGGGTCGTGATGACATGTTTGTGGCAGTCCAGGACCCTGACCCTAATCCTGTCAGTACCTCCAGAGTGACTTCTGCTGTAACTGCTGTGTGTCAAATGCAAATGCATCCTGACAGCCTCATCTCTTGGCAGCTACAGGAGGGGTGGGGAAAGTTATTCTCTGTTTGCTTTAATGCACAGTCTCTTGAGAAAGGGAAATCTTCCCTTTTGCACTCCTTTTTCCAGAAGTTGTGCAGGTGGTAATTATTTCTTCCTCAGTTCTAGAAAATTACTAATCTTACATGAATGAGTTGGAACAGACCTTATGAGGTCAGCTAACATATCCCAGGTATTAGTTTGACATTTTCATGCTTAAGAAAATGTTGAGATATGACAGAATAGCATTATGTCTTCCACTACAATCCAAGGTGCAAAGAAGCAGAGAATTACTGTGGGAAGCCAGGCTTCAAATTTCTATTGATTTCAGGTTTTTCAAGTGCCTATTTACAGGGAAGTCTGGATCGAAGCTCCCTAGTTTTGGTTTGATATCTGCTCATCCTTCCCCTTATGCAGGGGAATTGTTAACCAGGGGCTTTCAGGCTGAGGCTGAGGACATTACTGGTCCACACAGATCCTGCTGCAATAGTTAGGGAACTAATGGTTCTTCTCCAGAAGCCACATGGCCACTGTAACTCATTCTGCACCATCTTCCGACATCCTGTCTCCTCTCTGATGGAAGCAGCTGTTACCCAGGGATCTGCCTTGGCAGAAAGAAAATCTTCACCTTCTCCTTGTGTTGGGAGACCCCTGACCCACAGGTTTGCAGGAAATAACAAGGATTTGGCACTCAGACTTTTTCTTGAAGAGTTTTTGTGATTCTTCTGGGAGCCTTTTTATTTAATTTCAAGCAAATTGCACCACTTTGTTCATTATTGTGACCATGTTCCGAGACCAAACTTCAAGCCTAATTTTATATATCTGCTGTCTGCTCAGTGCCCAGATTGGGTGAGCTGCAGGTAGGGAATCGCTGGTGGTGGGGGGTGCAGATCCCAAGGCTGAGCCCTGGCAGCAGCACTGTTCTTGCCTTCCAGGTAGGATCCACTGCTGGGCAAACAGCTCAGGCTCTCATCAGAGTTTGGTTTGAATTTCTGCCTGGTTTTCCTGTTCAAAATAAACCTCTGTCCTGTAGGGTTGATTCTGCACCTTTGTGGTCCCAGTGTGGATGGAAACTGGGATTCTTAAACCCTGCAGTCTTGTGTCCCCATAATACCATCAGCAGTTCAGCAGCAAATGTGACTCTGTTTGCCAAGGCCCAAGCACCCAGCACTGGGAATGCTGGGGCTTCAGGCTGCAGCTTTCTTTTGCTTGTGCTGGGTATACTATCATTTTGAAGCTGAAGGGCTCTGTACTACTCTGCTAAAGAAACATTATAAATGTTTAAGAGTTCTTGTGTTTTTGAAAGATAGAAGAGCCTGTCCTGGTTGCCAGGCTTGTCCCTGGAGATGGGAAATGGGGAATGGCAAATGTCCTTTTCAGTGCTGGATGTTCATTGCGCTGTGTTTTGCAGCTAACACTGCCCTTGGTTGAGGGTTTGCTTATTGGTATTTAAGAGTTTGGATGAATAGTGAGTGTGTGCCCATAAGGAGCTTGGGGGATGTTTGGTGGCTTGGAGGGATGCAATCTGGCACGTGGGGATTGAGCCCAGGATGCCGAGAGCAGGAAGCCTCTTGACAGAAGGGGAGTGGGATTTTTACATCCCCATTTCCTTGTGTGGAGTGGGCAGCTAAGGAAGGACATGGCAGTCTTGCCGGATTTCAGTGCTTGTGAGCAAAACCACCAGGATCTGTATCCCTCTTTGGTAAGCACTGTCTGTTCTCCATTGCAGACTGTTGGAAATTCTGGGTCTGCTAATGGGATTCACCAGCAGGATAAATCCCACAAGCAAGAGGTAAGTTATGAGCAGAATATTGTTTAAAACAGGAACTGCTTTGTGTGGTTTCTTGCCTGCTGTGCTGCGGATGGCACTTGGATGGGAGTAGTTCTGCCACCAAAGCCTGACTGTATCATTCCCACAGCAAAAGCAAGAGGCTTTGCACAATGCCAGTTCCCAAGTGTGGTGGGAGCCTCACTAGAAAGCCCTTGAAGCCACGGGGAAGGCGGTGGTGAGGGGCACAGCAAGGTGCAGTGCCAAGGGAGTTTCCCCACAGTCTCCTGGGTCAGTCTGTGTGACTCTTCTCCTGGCAGCCTCTGCTAGAACCTGCCCAGGTTCAGATTTCTGCTGTCCATTTGCATGGGTGGCATTTGTGAGACACACTGTCCTGGCCTCCCACAGTTTCCATGATGTAGGGCAAGACCTGTAGCCTGAGACTTCATCTACCCATACTGGGCAAAGCACAGAGTGGGCATCCCACTCCATGCCTCTTCCAAAAAAAGCATCTGTACTTGTCCTTATTTTGTCTAACAAGATCTGTTTTCTTCTAGGAGAAGCTCTGATAGAGAAGAGATGACGAGGATCATTTCACGCCAGTATCAGCTCCTCTGCACAGTCAGGAAAAACAACACCACATCTGGCTTTAGCACCTCCAAAAGACCACACACAGTATTTTCACTTTAAAAAGGACAATGTTTATAATGTACTAACTGATGTAATCAGGACAATCCCAGAGTCCAGTTTTCCAAGACAGCCATTGTTCCAGGAGGGAGCAGAACGATCTCTCTGGGTTTGGTTTCTTACTTGTATTGGTTTTGACTGTGGAATTTGTATTGTTTGAGCTGCCCTTGTCCCACCAGCTGATGTGGTCTGGATGACAGCTGCCCCGACCTGTGGCTGAAGTGTCAGCAGGTCCAGTAACCCCACAGGAGCTGCAAAGAGATTTGACTGTGGTGTTCAAAGCATGTGCCCAGAGGCTGCACCCTCCCCACGGGGTCTGTTCCTTCCCTCCCACCCACTCTAGTGTCCTGAGGAGCTGCACAATTGAGTGAAACCTGCTGGGCTGATGATGTGAGGTGTGGGGATGTGTTCCCCTCCTCCCTTTGTGAAAGACATCACTGTTTTAGAGCAGAGGTTGCACTTAGTTCTTGTATTATAGCATGTCGTGGGAAATAATCCAGTTTCAGAGGGTTATTTATTTTGTGTCTTCTCCCCTGCTGTTTGGGAAAGAAGCTGTGGTGGCTCTGAGTTTGCGGTCAGGTGCACCTCGCTTGGGTGTGGTTGGCCTTTCTCCCTGCAGTGAGGTCTCTGAGCAGGTCTGCTGATGTCCTGTGCCATAGCCAGCTGTCCAGTCTGGTTCCCCTCCCTCCTGGGGGTTCTTTGGGTCTATTTTGAACTCAGGACTCCACAGATGCTGGATCTCAGCATCACTGGCCTTGGAGCTCCATGCTGGGGGCAGTCAGTGTGGGACAGATGCCTTGAGCAAATGATTCCGTCCTTACCTGTTTAATTTAACAGCTAACTGTGGATTGCCTGGCGTTTTTCAGAGCTGTCCTTGGCCCTTCAGTGTGATGCCCATCCCTTGCTACCAGGGATGGATGAGGTGAAGGTGCTGCTGTGAGCCTGACTTTGATGGCTTCAGCAATTCTCTGTGCATGACCTGAGTGTATTTGGAGCAGAGGCAATCCAAGACAGCTCTTGTGTCTGTATCAGCAGAGGATCTTGTTCCTTCTTCCCAAGGCTTTACTCTAACTTTGCACCACACCTCTCAAGGGATATTAGGGCAGAGGAAGGGGACAACATGCTCTTAAAGGTGTGAAAGAGCCCAGCTCAGGTTCACTGTTCAGTTCCACAGGGAACAGTCACAGCAATATTTTTCCAGGCTTCTCTCAGTGCCCAACTCCTCCAGTCTTCATGAGCTCCTGTGCTGTGATGGGGCATTTGTGGAAGGACAAGATGGGAGAGGAGATCTGAGCAGGTGAACATGATGGCACATCAGCTCTGTTGCTTTGTGCTCTGATTTCCCACAAAGTTGTGTCACATTTTCTTAGTGAGTTGCCAGACTCCTGCTTCCTTGAAGGATGGGCAGCCAGAAGCAGCCTGGGAAAGACTTGAGCTTCGTAGCTGCGATTTTGCCGTGAGGAGAGTGATGCTGAATATTTGACCCTTCTACTTGATGCAGGATTGGTGATCTCCTGTCCTTCAGTCGAGGATGGGAGAAGAGGACTTCAGTCAGAAGTAAAGCAGGTCAGAAAACTGGCACATGGTAGCAGGAGGCAGAGCCTGGGATTGAACTGGCTGGAAATAATTCATATAGGATTCCATCCTGGAATTCCTAGGATTCCATAGAATTGTTTCTTCAGCTCTTACTAATCACCAGGAAGATTGCCACATCTCTGCCTAGCTCTGGGAGTTTCCCAAGGGATTGTAGGAGTGGTCTCCAAAACCCTCCTGGTTGAGTATTAGTCTTCTAAGTGATTTTGGAAAGTCTCAGAGGGAGTGTTTGTTTGTTGCAGCCCTCAACAGTGAATACCTCACTGCTGTTTTTAAGAATTTAGGGCTGATGTTTCCCAAAATGCTCCTGTTGACTGGATGGTCTCTGAAGTTGTGTCTGCAGATCTTGTGGGCTTCCCAGGGCGTCCTGGGTACCTGCAGGAGGGAGGCCCCATTCTGGTTTGTAACTTATTTTCCCTTATGGGTTTTCTAGTGACTTGTGACCAGCTGCCTTCACCTACAGAACAGAGATACCTGTGTTTTCCACCTCCCTTTGGCTCTGTAGAGAGTGGGATCCCCTGGGAGCAGTTATAGGGACCATGTATTTGGTTCTGTTAATCAGATCCAAAGTTGTCAGGCTGGAAGAGTCTCTGGCTCATTCCTCTTCGCAGGGACTATCCCCTGGGAGCAGCTCAGACCTGTGGCTTTTCCTGCTCAGCTTGCGAGGCAGTGCAGAACAGGAGCAGATGGGTCAGAGCAGGTTCAAAGTTAGTTCTGATGGTCTTCTCTGGCTGTAAATGGTTGTGCTGGTCCCTGAGGGTCAGCCAGGAGCTGCTGGCGCTGCTTGGCTCTGTGCAGGCTGTGTGGTCACTGTGTTGCAGGACTGAGGGGTGAAGCCCCCACCCCTTGGGGTGCAGGTTCATGGGAGCTGCTCCCAAATAGGACCAATCACAATGCCAACAGGATATGCTGTCATATGCTCATCTGGGCTTCAGATCAACCCTGTGAGAGGGGCCAGGAGGGGTTGTACTCGCTCACCTCCTTCCTCTCCAAAATTAGCACAGGCTTCCCCAGGGCACCAGCCTCTGACTGCTCTTCTGAGGTGGTAAGAGACCACACTAGGGACAAACTTGGAAAGGACAAGGAGAAGATTCCCCAGCCCTTCTATTTATTCGTAAGTTTAAGTGCTATTTTTGCCTGTGTGGTGGTGTATAAAGTATTTCACGATACCTGGTCTTACTGGCTTGGTTCTTTGGGAGAGATTTCCAGGGGCACTGGAGCGCTGATGCACCCTTGTCCTGTTGTTGATCCGGGCTGGTTCCTGTTTGTGCCTTCACTCCCCCTTCGGCTTCAGCCTTGCTCTTATCTCGATCCCCAAGAGCTGGCAAGGGAGGGCTGTGCTCTCCCCAGCCTTTCTCCCAGCCTGGGAATGCCATGCTGGTTTTCCATCTGGAGCTGGGTCCTGAGCATCATGCCACAGAGCACCAGTGCAGGGTGGGGAGCAGGAGGTGACTGCTGCTGGAGCCCTGGGCCCCAAGGGAAGGACCAGCGCCCCAGCTGTGGGAGCAGCCCCCACAGCCAGTGGCATTGCCCTAACAGTTAGTGACACTTTTCTGCTGAGAGCTGAGCCCTTAGCCAGTGGGAAAAAAAAAAAAAAAAAAGCCTTTGGAATGGAGACTACTCAGCACTGAGTGATTTCTTCTCTAACTTCAAGACCAAAGGGAAAAGAATCAGTATTGCTTGGGAATGTCAGCTTTATCCCTCCTGCAGCATCCAGAGAGCTGGAGCAAGGGGCAGTGCCATGCTGATGCCATGTAGAATGATGGTACCAAGCTGCCTGGGTATTACAGCTCTTGGAATGGCAGGTGCCAAGCTGCCAGCCAAGGCCTTACAGCTCCTGTCTCCCCCAGCCACCAGCAGCTCCTCTGGCTTGCAGTAGAGATGCATGAGGGCTTCATTAAACGAAATTATGCAAATGACACGGTAAAAGTCTTAACAAAAATTCCAATACTCCGTTATTTGGCAGCTTTAGCAGCTCTGCACTATCTGTAGGGAGTTATTAATACACTAAGATCCTATAGGCATCATGTAAGTTACCAGAAAAAAATGATACTAGATGTATAAATGGATGCTAACCTTTTACCCATACAGTATGTATTACAATTTTGTAGCTTAATCATTTTTTGGCTATCAGATTTTGTTAGTATGATATAAAAAAAGACAAAAAAAAAAGGTTTGACTGCTAATGTCTATTTTGTTATTTGATTCGTTTTCTTCCTCTGTATAAAAGCTGTACAAATCTGTCTGTGTAACTCCTCCACATCTGTATTCATGTACCATCCCCCTGTCCTAGCTTGCTGGTGTGGTGAGCTCCTACTAAACAATAAACTCTGTGGCTGAAGTTGGGCATCCTGGGGCTGCTGGGGCATGTTCAGGGTGTTCTGCAGTGCATGAACTGTCAGGAGCTTGAAGGGGCTGGGGGCACGGGGCTGTGGCACTGTTCCCCCTTCCCTGAGCCCCAGCAGTGACCTTGAACCATCTGTGTTTGGGCTCTGCAAGTGGCTGGGAGGCTGCAGAGCTGTCCTGGGGATGAGCGGAGCTGGAGCACAGCGGCATTTGCTCTTCTGCACCCCATGCCAGAGGTGGGGACAGCCAGGCCCAGCACCATCTCCTGCCTGGGGCAGTTCCTGCTGTTGGGTATCTCCCAAGCCTTGGAGTGACTGTGCTATTTATTAATCGATGATTATTTTCCCTCCCACTGTCTCCTCAGTCCCTGGCTGACATGTCCACAATGCCCTGAGGTGAGGTGTGTTGCAGGGTGCTGTGCCAGAGCCACCTACCTGCACCTCTGCACTGCTCCATACTTGTGGAGCACTGCCACCTTCATTTTGCATGGACTGTGATTGGGACACCCTCATTCCCTCCAGCTCATCCACCACAGACCTTCAGAGCGCAGGGAAATGGGGATCGCATGGATCAGTGCAGGAGGAGCTGCCAGCCCCCTGCCCCTCTTCCCTCTGTGTTCCCACCACGTGTCCATATGGATGCTCTGAGCGTCACAGGGTTGTGCTGTCACCCATGAGGCATGACTGGAGGGCTTCATGCCAGGGCTTGGTGCTTTTTTTGTGGTACAACATCTCAGGAATTTCCTTAACTGCCTGTGGCCTGTGCCCTGGCTCAGCACTGCCCTTATATCAAGGGAACATCCATCTCCTCCTGCTGTGTTTTCCTGTAGATCCTTTATAGGAAAGTATTGCCAACTGCTTAAGATATAGGGAAAAACTGGAATGATTTTTCCCTTGCTTCCTGGCTCCTTCTTTACGTGGGTGTAAAATTCTCCACTGCCACGATTACCTGAATGTTTTAATTTTTTTGCAAGAGCAGCTGAGGTTTGCAGGTGCTGGATTTGTTCCAGAGCAAGGCCCCAAGAAAATTACAGGTGCCTGATGACAACACCACAAAAACTGTCCTTATCCCAGCCTTATCCCAGAGCTGTAACAGAGTCCGTGCAGATATCCTTGATATCCCCTTATTTTCTTTTTTCAAGGTGGGTAAGACACTGTCTCTCCAGCAGCTCCCTGATCCTCTGTAGTGCAGGGTCTTGGGATCTCCTGAAATAGAAGAGCAAGCTCGGTGGGTGCCTGGGTTTTTTCTCGAGCAGCTGTTGATGGCATCAGCTGCTGCTGTGGGCTTTGCTGTACTCCAGCAGCTGGAAGGAGAATAATTGATTTAAACTTTGGGAGGAATTTCTTGCCACAGGAAGTCCATGGGGCTCAGCCCAGTGCCCGTGTGGGGCAAGGAGCTGACAAAGGCATTACATTCCTGCCTTTGGCTTTTGGAGGCAGCTGCTGCTCTCTCAAGGGTGGGATCCTTTTCCAGTCCTGGAGTGGGGAATTGGCATGGGGGGAGCACGATCCGGGTCTCTGCTTGGTGCTGGGAGACCCATGAGCCACTAAAGGTGCAATTTTACTTTTGCAGGGGCTCCCTGTGTCCCCCCTCCCTGCTGCAGCCCCAGTTCCAGTTTGCAGGAGCACTGCAGCCAGGCAACCCCAGGATGGAAATCAGGGCTGAGAATATGTTGTCTCCCTCTCAAGGCTGTTTCCTCCCCATCCCTTTGCTGCTGAACCGAAGTCCTTGTCAAAATTGCTAATTTCCTTCTCAAAAGCCACCCCAAGCCAGCACACGGTGCTTCCAGGCCTGCCCCTCCCCAGGAACAGTGAGAGGGAGCAGGAATGGGGAGCTGCTGGAGAGAGTCTTCACCTCCATCCCAGAGAAGGACATGGAGTAGCTGAGCCAGGAGCTGTTCCCAGTGGGGCTGAAGAACAAAAGGGGCTCGGGGGGTCTGTGTGCCCTTCTGCCGTGGGGTGTCTGCCTGCCACCGATTCCCACAGGGACACAGAGCTGGGGGGAGCAGGTGAAACACTGTAGGATGAAGCTGCAGCCAGAGTGTCACCAAAACTGTGGGAAAAACAAAAACCCTCTAGCAACATTTTTAACGTTAGAGAGTCAAGGCATTACTTTATTATCTGGCCAGGATGTTGTTCTGGCCAGGGTGTACCACAGAAATCATCTCATCCACACATAGCCCGGGTGTGCAGAGAGAATCATTCCATGGTGCACTCGTTTTACAGGATTTTCCCTCAAATTTTATAGTCAAAACCCATAGAGATGCATTGTTTCAAAGTTCATTGGTCCAGAGCTGAGCAACCCCCAGTATTCCGTTTCCCATCGGATCCGAATCCCCCTTGCCTCCAATGTAAATTAGATCTTCATTTTTCAATTTTCTTATCAGTCCTTTCCGGGGAGATGTCTCCAGCTCTGCCCGAGGTGCTCTGGGGTGGATGTTTGGAGATGGCCACTGATGTTCCGTTCATGTTCCGTGGATGGCCTTTATCTTTCTGGGGATCTTTGGGCTGCTCCAGTCTGTGATGTGTTGAGTTCATCAGACCTCACCTGGCAGAACAATGTCCTGAAAAGAAACTTAAAATTCCTTTTCCCGGGATAAAGACAAACAAAGCCTTTGACTAAAGTTACACAAAATTTTTCAACTGGTATATTTTCCAACAAGGGGAACCCCAGCAGCGTAGAGAAATGGGCAGGTGGAACATCCTCAATTCAACCAAGGGAGAGGCAGAGTCCTGTCCTTGGTGGGGATCAGTCTCAGGCTGTGGGACACGCTGGGGGTGCGTGGCTGGAAAGCAATTCTGCAGAGGGGGCCTGGGAGGGAGCTCTGGGCAGCTCCTAACGCTGCCCCTGGAGAAAGGAAGAGGAGGAGGAAGCTGACAAATGAGCTCGGAATCTCCCAGGGCAGAGACTAAGGGACACCTGCACTCGGGGCTGGGGGTCGGGGCCAGCCCTCATGGCTCCGAGCGGCTCCTGCGGCGGCGGCAGGGCTGCCCGTGAGGGTTTCAGCTGGCAGCCGAGAGCAGCAGTGCCGGTGACGGACTCACGGACTTCTGCTGGTGCAAGCAAAAGCCGAATTTTATTGCATCAGACACTGCTTTATATACCCTTACAAACCAAGCAGTCAAAACAGTTACAAAGGCGGGAGGGCCCAGGGCTACCTGTTTAGCATTTCTAAAGGTTACAGATAACAGTTTCCTCATCCTAGTGTGCTCGTTAATTGCACAACCATGGCCTCATCTTCTTCTTTTGCCTAGACTCCTGCTAGACGGCACCTCCCTGCTGCCTCCAAGACAAAACATCAAGCAAAGACAAAACATCACCTCAGGGACGAGTCTTTGAACTCCCACACAGCAGCGCCAGCAGTGCCAACCCGGCGCCATCAGGGTCTGCCCGTTGTGATAAATAACCGTGTGTTTGTTAATCAAATCTTGCTTAAGCCAGGGAATAAATGGTTAAAACTGAGTCAGGAAGCTCACAAGTCTTTTTCTAAGCAAGGCCGAACAAAAAGCTGAGCAAGGCCAAGGAAAACAGGTGTCTAAGCAAGAACAGGGAGAACAGATAACGAAGTAAGGTCAGGATGACCTATATCCAGTGAAGTAAGCAAGGTATGAGCCCCCCCGAGGAAGACTACAGCCTTCAGCCTCACGACCACCAGAAGGCAGAAAAAGACCCCCTAGCAATAGCCCGCACTGCCGCAGAGTACTCTCAGAAGATATATGTGTACCGGAACAAGGAGGGTATAAAACCAGAGACATTAGAAGGGGTGGTTGCGAACCGTTGGCAGAGCGGAGACTCCCCGGTCGCCCAGCGCTGTTTTGCTTGTTGTAGCTTGCTCAATAAATCAAATTCTTTTAATTGGCCTGGCTTTTGTCTCTAACCTGTAACACCCGTGGCTTCCCAGCCCTCAGGGCCGCGGCCTCGGCCGTGCCCGCGCCCTGAGCGCACCCGGAGCTGCTCCGGGCTCCACAGCAGCCCTCAGATCCTCGGAGCTGCCCGAGAGTGAGAAAGGAGTGGTCAATAGGTAACCCAAGTTAACTACTGAGAGACAGAATACGTGAATTCTAAAAGCTAGAAAAACAGGATTGCCTTTATCTTGTCAAGATGAGAGGGACAAGAATCTGTTTGAGGCCAGCACAGAAACCCTGAATCACCCACCAAGGACTGCCCATGCTCCAGAGAGAAAGGTGAAAAGTGCACTGTGATGAAGACTACAGATCTTCATCACGAGCAGACGCCCAGAGACCACCAGGACACACAGCACATGCGTGGCACACATGCTAATGATATTAATGATTTCCGAGAAATAATTTGTATAACCACTCCTATCCCAGGGAATGTAATGAATATTCATAAATGTTGCCCATAATATTGTGTGTTGGCAGTGCCGGGGTGTGTGTGTTTGGAGGAGCGATCGCCCACACCCAGGGCACTGAATAAAGCAAATACTCACTGCTCTGACTGTGTCTCTGCAGTGTCTCTGGGCCCGTTTGGGGCAAATCACCTGCAGGCGCCATGGAACCAGCCCCAGCCTCAAGGCCTGGCCCTAGAGCACGATCTGCTCAGCCTGGTGGCAGAGGCACAGCACAGGGCAGGGAGTTTAAGGAGCATCAGGGAGCCTGGGGAAGAGAGAGGCTGGTGAGACAAGGCGGAGCCCTCCCTGAGACAGGAACAGAAGCAGCTACCAGAAAAAAATCAAGACAGAGGGGAAGATTCTTTTGCATGGAACCAGAAAAAGAGAACTTCCTCCAAAAAAAAGTGATAAAATGCCATGTAGATATATGCCACAGCACCTCCACTAGCA
>VZRL01000891.1:5249-15677 GCA_013397895.1 Origma solitaria | reverse complement strand
CTACCACTTTACACTTGTATTTGGCTACTGTAGCAAAAGACAGATATTGATAAAACCAGGATTAATTCTGTATATTTGTCAGGCAAACAGCCTCGTCTCCTAGAATGACGCAAATAACAGATTCTATGGCTCTGGCTTTCTATATTCTGCACCCACGCACTCTGCTTGGTCTCCCACGGAATCAGCTACAGAGAGCAATGATCCAGATTATACAGAGAGAGGGGTGGGGGAAAGGGAGAGAATATCAAATGAAATTGCAATTAAAAATTATAATGCTGCTGTTGTCTGTACGCAAATAGCTAAACCTGAGCTTGCACAGAGGTACACACAGATACACACTCGCACCCCTGAGCCCCCCGCCTCAAACCCAAGCATCAACAGCAAACAGACAAAAGAGAATTGTCTTGCTGACAAATGCGGGGTTTATCTGGCCAAGAGAGGCATTTTCTTTAAGCACCACACCTTTCCCTGCTCCCATTAAGCAAAACACATCTCTGAAACGACCTCTCTTGCCACCAAGTGTGCGAAGAGGGGTCAATTAACAAATGCAGCGGAGGGGGGGGCACCAGGAGCCCTTCCCACTGTCCCAGAGGAGCTAATGAAGATCTCCCTGAAGAGCAGATCGCCTTCCCTGTCTCCCAGTCAAAGGGATGCAGCTCTTTCTTAAAATCCCTAAAAAAAGGCAAGCGCAAAGGGCTGTTGCTATTTTTAAACACATCTCTCGTTTGTTGGAAAATGGCACTAAAAGCATTAAACAACTTCCCCACCCCGGGGACAGACTCAGGCACACACGTCAACACCCGCGGGAAAGCCGAGGTTTATGGGACCTTTTCTTCACCAGGTGAGAATACCCTACCATGCCCTGCCCACCATCAGCGCGTTTCACACCTTGAATGAAGAGAGAAGCAAAATGCTGGGGCAATCAAGAAGCCAGTAAGTTATTTACCATCTAATCTGTACACACACATTCCTTATTTATTAACTCACTTAATTATTACCAACTTCTTTTGCAGACAATGAATTTCCTAATGTCAATAAACTGCAATCAATGAGGTAAGGCTGTCTCCTCCTCTGTCTCTTAGCCAGAAAATGCCATTGCAAACTATGGTACAGATAGAGCAGCACGCAGGGATGGGGACATCACACACCTATGTGAGATCACATCATAGGTGCTGTCAGTCTTGGGGAGAGAAATTAGGCATTTTAAAATGACGATACACACTCTCTGGTAGAAAGAGCAGATCCATTTTCATTCACACATCTCTGGCATGCTAACCACAAATCCATCTTCCCAGGACTGGGAGAGATGTTGTGCTTCAGACCCAGGAGAAAAGCCTAGCCTAAACCGTGTTGTCACCATATACAGCAGGGAAGCTGACCTTTACAGCAGTAGCAGCCCAGAAGCCAGATAGATGCAGAGAAATACCACTGTAGGGAAAAACCTTTTACCAAGGACAGATCAAGACACCTCAAGAGCCCAGACAAAGAACCAAGACACACAACATACCTTCTCTGAGGAGCTGCAACGAAGCTCATCCTGGGTTAATAAAAACATTAGGCAACACAGGAGTTTAAGGATGGAGGAGTGCACACCTAAACTATCTTGTCACTCAGACCCAAAAGCTTTAAGATAACCCATAGCCTACTGTGGAAGGAGGGGATGATCATTTACTCTATTCCCTCCCACGCACCCCAAGAGCTTTACATTTCTCTGTAGTGCTCACTTCTGTGCACATGACCAGAGGAAAGCTGTTTAGCTTTAGTTTTTCTCTGTCACAGAGAAAAGAGTATCAGGCTGGTTGTGTACAAAGCATCTCTGTGGCAGGTCAGGAGTGGGCATACTGGCCAAGCCTTGCAGCTCCTGGACCTCAAGCCCTCTCCAGCTGTAAAGATGCCTGGAATTCCCTCCCTGCTTCACATCCCAAGCAGCTCCTTGCAGTCATATGTGTGCGTTATTTATGTTTAGGTTTGGTTTTGGTTGTTTGTGTTGGGGAATGGGGGCTTGGGGGGTTTTTTGTGTAGTTTTTTTTTGGGTGTGTGGTTTTTTGGGGGTTTTTTTGGTGGTTTTTTTGGGCGGGGTGTTTTTTGGGGTGGGGTGGATTGGTTTTTATTTCCCCTAAGGTCTGTAATCTTAGTGAAAGAACTAGATCTTTCTACCAAGGGATTTAACATGCTCTCCTGGAAGCTGTAGTACCATCTTTCAGTCTCATTTTCCTGAAACCAGCCTGCCTTCCTCTTTGGTCTGCCCTGCTTCTCCAGCCCAATGCATCATCTCAGTCTCAGCAGAACCATCTCCTGTCTTCCCTGCCTGCTGCTAAAGGCTTGGTTGAAGTGAGGTCCAGTGCCAGAGAATCTCTCACAAGAAAAAAAAAGAAATAGAAACTATCCAAACTGAAAAGAATGTTTGGCAGATGATCACGTACCAAACAGCAGTTCCCATTTCTTCTAATCATTAGAAGCACTAAAAAGAAAATTTATCTTCTATCTCGTTATTTTCGTTATTAGCCATCTCCTTGTTTCTGAACAATCAAGCTTCCCTACCAATGAAGTCTTAATGAAAGCAATGGATCCTGTATTTTTTCCTCTACTGTAAATTGATACCTGATACAGTGACTGAAGCAGCAGAGGCCCTGTCAGCTGCAGGTACATGGTCTTTCACCTATAGCTACTGAAGATGCCAAAGGGGCAGCCCAGTTTCTAACATGTTTGCTCCACATATTGAACTGTCTCCACCCTCGGAAATCTCCCTTTCAGACTCTGCCCTGATGGATAATGCCCCAGGCTGGGATACTACTATTACTGCTAGTAAAACATTAGCCTGCACAAAATTGCTGCTCAAAACCAGCTATGATCTGACACCTAAAAAGTAGTATACTTTGAAAATAAAACTATTTTAGTGGTAGTCATTCTTTGTTGGGGGTTTTGATCCAGCAATTTCAAGGCACCACCTCTTTCTCATTTTGGATTTACTGTAGTTTGAGAGTTACCTCCTCAGAGTCTTGGAGTTCTGCTGACCTGTGAGCCATTCATTAACATAATTGCTATAAAATATTCTCCTAACCCAGTCTTACTCCCACTAACATTTTGAGTCTGTTCTTGGCCTAGTTCACCCAAGCAGCTGAAAGACATGTGATATGCTCCAAACATAAGGAGAACTGAAGATATACAGAAACAGTGAAGTGCCATCAAGATATACTAGGATCTCACAAACCCCCCTCATCTTTTTGAATAAAATTCAGGTCAATTAATAACTTATGTTAGTTAACTCTTCTTACAGGAGAATATAGAACCCAGAAGATAGAGCAATCATATTGAAATGGAAATAAATTAGAGCAACATCTATTCAACAATTTGCTGGTTTTTATAGGTGGCAGAGTATATGCTAGTGAAAGGACTGAAGAAAAGTAATTGCTAGTTGAAGCAGAGGATTAGAATCTAAATATTCCTCTTCCAATCACAAATTTGCTACCAGAGTTGATCTGAAATTTCTCATGGAAAGGCTTTTTCATTGAATAATTTTGAAGCTCTCCTCAAATTTTAGATGAAGTGCCAATCACTTTATGCTTGGCATATCTACTCATGAAATGAAGATAAGACAATACTCACTTACCTAAACAGGATGTTCTTGAAGATATCTATAGCATTGAGATAATCAATAAAAGTCATCAGTAAGAAGACAGCAATATTATAAATAATCAGAGATAAGAGCATGCAAGAAAGAACAAGGAGGAAAGGAATGCTTTACCTCCAACACCAGAACAAGAAACTGCAGTACATTAGTAAAGAAAGTCTCACCTGTGTCGGAAGATCAAGGACTTATTAAGACTTCAATTTATGGAATATTTTGAGAACCTGGATGCATATATCAGAACACCAATAAAATAGACAACTTGTGCAAGTATCATCTCACACAGATTGTATTAATAAACACTTTGAAATGCTTTGGGTTGAAATGTCAGTATACGTGGGTTGCTTTGTCATCATTAGCTTTTCTGTTTACATTATATATGTATATATATCTCATCGCTACAACATGTGAAAGGATAGAAACTGGATTTTCCTCCAATGGCTGCAAAATCAGGCCCTGGAGACATACTTCTGTGTAACAGGGATGAAAAGAAGAAAAGCATTAGCATAATGAAGCTGGTGGAAAAGAGTACTAAGGTCTCAATATTGAGGATGACATCAAGAGAAAATCATACCACTTCTTAATAAAAGTTAAACCTATGGAAGAAATACAGCGAATAGGCATCATACTTCAGATACAAGGAACATAACCTTTGAGGAATCCTGCTACAAATTTGATTAGCCTTTACACTAAGCCTTTCAAATGGAACTTCTCACAAATAAGACCCATGACCTTTAACATCATGTGCACACATATCTGGCAACCATCTTAAAGAAAGAGTTATAAACAGGACCAAAAAGATAAGACAACACATTGAGGTAAATTGTATGGGAACTTGAACAGGTAGAAAATAAAGGAACTCTGTGATGAAGAAATGCCAAAAATCTGTGTCAGTCTTTACCTCCAGCTAGCCAGTATTATAGGCAGTGGGAGAGTATGGATTATGGAGTGGGGTGATATTGAAGTACTTTAGGAAGAATTTATTTACTGGCATAATAAAACATGAAGCCAAAGGATCCAATCAAAGAAAAAAAATCAAGTTCTCTCAAGGCAGAAGACAGTGGAGGGGGAAAAAGAAAATATATTAATTTAGCTTCATTTCATAGATGGTGAAGTGAAAGACAAGGTGAGATGCCTAGGGTTATGAAGACATGGCCTTGTGAGCTCTTATCCTGACCTATGGTACTCCTGTAACACTGTTCTTTCCTAATTTGTTACTTCTGATTTGTTCTTCTTTATAATGTAGTTCAATGTGGCTATCAAAAATTACAACATAAAATTGCTACTCAGCCGGAAGATGTAATACATACTCAAACAAGGACAGGATGGTGATTTCATCAGTCGCTTCTCTACTTACCTTTCAGGGTAATAAAAAGTCTCAAATTCACACTGTTCAGTAGTTGTGGAATTCCTATCTATCTAGACCCCCAAATTCCAGAAATCCATTCAGTAAAGCAGAAACATCTGGCAGTTTCCAATAACATGAAGGAAAATTAAAACACAAATGGATCAAAAGATCTAGATCACATATGACTTTGTGTCTGAACATCTATTTTTATCATGAGTTAACATTTATGCACGTGCTAATAGCAAGTTCAGCCCTATAAGTGGCACCAAGATCCAAGCTGTTTCTGCTCGGATCCAAGCTGTGTTTTCTATGCACAGCTTACAAATTAAGCCACTGGTTCCCTGACTGTGACTGGCAAACCATCATTGTGCACAGAACTTGTGGAAGTCCCAGGAGGACCAGCTGGGCAAGCAACAATGGCTTTTACTTTCCCAGATGCTAAACATGCTAGTCTTCATATTCTTTTACGTTGCCAAAGAAATGGCTATGGCTATTAGCATATGGTGTTATTTGGTTATGACTTGGGAGGAGGCAATTCATGTGACTGGGCATAGGAGTGGAAACATCTACAAGTTTTTACTGTTAAGACATGTTTCAGCTCCCCTAGGGAAAACTGTAACAGCTGCTGGACTAACAGCTATCACTGAGAAGACAAGACATGCCACGAAATTCACAGGAAGAAGGACACACTTCATTACTTGGAAGAGTATAGGCCCTTTAGAAAGTCCTGAGAAACACCACTGCATTGCACACACCTGATCAAACCACTACCACCAGCCAGTATATGGCCAAATGTGTGTAGGGAAACTGCAGTGCTTCTCTCCATTTTGTCCCCTCCAAAGCACAGGATGGGCAGCAGCTCTTTTTCTGGTCCTTGCTGTGGCTTGTATGTACATTCTTTTAATGACAGGCGATGTGTATTAATACTTACCTAGCTCATGATGTGAACTCGATGGAGAAGTATCATGCATAACTTACTGAGTATTAGTAGAATATCTGGAGATTCATGGATGAGCAACAGAGAAGTGCAGGCTATTATCATATTGCTATAAATGCCTGCTGCAGAGCCAGGGGATGAAACCCATATACTTCTGCAAATACCTCACAGACCACTGTTTTGTGCTGCTTTTGTGGTAATTGCAATTATTATAGGACTATATGAACAGAGATACAAAGCCTGAATTAAATCCCATGTAATGATTTTCTGAGTAGTTCAAGGTTTGCATATAAAAGCTATTCTGAGTTGTTCAAGACTGACAATGAGTATTTAGCTAAATTTAGAAATGTGTTAATTTTTGTTAACGTTAATATTGTATCAGTTGATTGCTCCTTACATTAGCAACGCGTCACAAGTTAAACTCTCAAACGTGAGCCTCATTATCGTATACTGTCAATCTCAGATTAAGCTCCCATCCTACTGGATGCTGTGCAAACACGGAATCAAAAAGTAACCATGTGGAACATTGTAGCCAGGAGACAACATTTGAAAACATAGGTTGGGGCATTAAAATAAAGCTTGATCCTTATTCGGGGGCCAGAAAAAGTAAAAATAATGACAGATTACATCATTGTTACCTACTGACTTGTGATGTGATAGGTACTGGACAAAAGAAAGAACAAGACTCAGTACCTGCCCCATGAGGTTACAATTCAAATGGAAGAGCACAGAACAGAGTCCCATGAAAAACAGAGGAAAATTACTTGTGAATTACACACAGGCATGGGGTTTTTTTTAATAGTTATCTTTTGCAGACTTACTATTTTTGTATTATAAATTATATTATGGAGATAACATTATATTATAAATTATATTATTTATATTATAAACTTTATTATGCAGATAATTTTGGTAGGATTACAGTAAGTGACGGACACAAGTTGATTGGAAGGAGATCTTGGGTAGTACAAAGAGGAGTGGAAAGTAAGCAAGAAGTAAGAGCAAGGTGCATGACCTCATACTCACAGTGGGAGTCAATGGGAAGCTGGTGGCTAAAGTTGAAAAGCAGGAGGGACTGAAGCTTCCACACAAGAATCTGCAAGAATGCATTGCAATAGAGCAAATATCAGGGCCACGACAATCTTTCAATCCTATTTGTGATTCTGGTGTTTCAATGGGAAAATGCCATGGAATATCAAAAATTCTCCAATGAGTATGAGGGTGATTGGAGCCACTCATCGTAGGCTTGATACTGGGATTTCAATGGAGAAGACAAAGGTGAACTAACTGGGCAGTGAGACTGCACATGGGTTTCAATGAATTTTGGAGTGTCTTTCAGAGAGGTTTACAATGAGATTGAGAGAGGGCAGTTCTTCTGCGAGACAGTTTGTGGACTTGTGTCCTCTTGCTCATTTTTCTATAAACTAAAAGAGAGTTCAAGCAATAAACTGTTTTACTCTACCTCATCAGCACTGACTTTTTGTCCAGTCCTTCTACAGAATGCATAGTTTAGTAGAAGAATGAGCTTTGCTTCTCGTGCCCAAAGTTTATAAAGTGGCATGGGGCTGCCTCTCTGAAGGCTTTTCATAAGGAAGTGGTACTTTCATTGCCCATTTACGGTGAAGACTGTACCTAGATCTCCAGAAGTACTATGCAATTCTTGTTAAGACCATTCGGAGAAGTACTGTGAGAAGAGACACAGGATTTTTATCTATATGGCTGTCCACCTGATACTTTATATATTGTATGGTGACATAAATGACCACCATCTTAAATAAAAACTTCACTTTAGAATTAGGCTTATGCAGCCTCCTTGAGATAAGTTGCAACACAGGACATAGTTTAACATGAGAAAATCAGGAGTAACCCAAGACCATACAAATCAGAAGGATCTTAATAAGGAATATCCTTCTGCACAAGCATCTAAACCAAGACAAGCACTTTCAGGGTAAGATCCTGTGTTGATGCAGTCCTGTTCATTTCTGGACTATGAGAAGATGGTAGCAGACAGAAAGGACAGGGCAGAAAAAGAGGTAGGGGTTAGCTCTTCCAACACAGAGAATCCTTCTAAACCTGACATGAAGAGACTCAGCATCTGGAAAGCTGCAGGAAGGTAGATGAGCAGTGTGCAAGCTGGAGAATTCCCTCTATTGCACAAGCTATGCAAATGTAATTGTAGGCTAGAAAGTGCAGTGACTCATAGGTGAAGTGGATGTGAGAATATCTGGGTTAAAGAGAGTTTGTACGGAGAAGACCATGTGTAGGACCTCAGAAGTGCCCAGAGATAAGGAAGTGAAAGGAGTTAATGAAAACTCATTACCAAGAGTCATCCTGCCACAGCCTACTTTCTTGAAGTGGCAAGTGAGGAGCTCCTGAAGCTGTGGAATTCCTGGTGGAATTTCAAAACATTCAGATATCCATATCAGTCAAAGATTTGGGGGTTGGAGTAAGGATCAGAAAAAAGAAAAGATGAATCATAAACTTCAGTAAATGGGGGATGGGAACAACATGGGGTTTTGGCAGAAGATGATAGAGGTCATGAACCAAAAATCAGAGGTATTAATGCAGATTAGCAAGGCCCATGTTGGACCCAAAACAGCACCCCAAGGTGATGCACTAGAGCTGCTGTAATGTTATGTGGAGGGAACAAGAGAGTAGCACTGCCCCATGGTGTTTCACCTCCTGCAGCGTCACTAGTGAGATGACCCTAATGATGTATGCATCAAGATTCACAGGAATAAAACACAGGATTTCCATGTTTCCTCAGCTGGACAGGCAAATGACAGATGAGGGGTGAACAGATGGCAGTAGAGGTGATTCAAGGCCAAGCTAACTTGAGATCTCCATAATTTTGCAAGGGCGGTGGACCAATGATAGAGTAAGCAGAAGAAATAAGAGTTGAATGTGTTCAAGACCAGGCTGGATAGGGCCTCGAGCATTGTGGTCAAGTGGATGGTGTCCCTGGGCGTTTGATCTAGATGATGTTCAATATCCCTTCCAACCCAAACCATTCTATGACCCTATGATTAAGAAATTAGCGCTTTGTAACCAGCAGCTCATTCTTGCCAGATCTGTCCTTCATAACAAGGGGTGAAAATAGTGTATGAGCAAGTGTGAAGGGAAAACGTTGCCTCTAAGCCACCTATTTTTTGACTTTCTGCACGACCTGCCACAGCTTTGACTTCCACTGCCACCTCACCCTTCTGAGGCACTTGGTCATCACCCTGCAGTTGCACGTTGTCCCCTCTGAGGTCAGGCTGCTTCATTGTTCCAGTGAGTGCCCTGGGATTCCTCAGATGAAAAAGAGCTGGACAAGGTGTGACACATTACTCACATTGTGCCCTGTTGTCACAAGGTATTAGTTATTACTCTTTTAGTTACACAGAAGTTGAGCAGGGTCCTCTGAGGGGAAAAAGGCTTTCCACTGGTTAGAGCAGTTGCTCCCTACAGCTACTTTTGGAAAACTTCCCCTCAGACAGTGAAGACCATCCAACTTTTTCCAATTAAAAACCTGCTTGAAATTAGCAATAAATCAAACCCACTCTTCTCAGGCAAGACACCTCTTGATAACCACGTCAAGTGCGGCAGCAGTAAAGAAAACCAGGATGTGCACCACAGATGGCTGCAGCCAAGGTGGAGACTAAGGATCAGTAGCTGCTAAACCCCCATCGAGCTAACAGTATCTGCAATTACAAGCCACCGAGAATCTGGGCATCTTGGTTTGCACATTGCAGAGCAGCAAAGTTTGGTACATGTAATACTCTTTAGTTCCTCTATAGATCAGCTATCAGAAATTACTATGTATAAAGATTTCCCTCTACAGGTGGTTAGAGCTTGCAACAGCCTCTTACTTTCCGGCATCACTTTAATTAGTATTTTGCCTAATCATTTACTTTGTTACTATTTTACCTATTTCAACCCCCTCCACTATCGACTTCTAGTCTATTCCCAGTGGTAGCAAATTCTCTATGCAAGAAATATCAACTCCCTTCCATCCTCCTTAAACTTCAATGCTGCTGACTTTGACTCTTTCTGCAATTAAAATTTCATTTGCAAGCTCGTTTCCCGAGTGACTTGACGCCTTCCTTCTCCCCCCACCCCAAAATGTGACAAAATGAAAGTTGCAGCCTCTACAAAAAGTGTGTGTGGGTCTCAAATGCATAGCTCCCTGCCTGCAGTTTGAGCTCGCAAACTAGCATGCTTTCCTGCAGGAACATCAAATGCACAGGACACACGACACGACAGTCTAGAGAACTCTTTGCAAGGAGGGGGAATGCAACGCTGTCCAGTCTTTTAAAAGGCAGGCAGGCGAACAAATCAGAAAAGTCCACTTTTTGTAAAAGCATCTAACAACTGAAATTAGAAAACTTTGCAAAAAGCAAAAGGAAAACACCTGCACACACACGCACACACACGCGCACACACACACACGCACGCACACGCACGCACACACAGAGAGAAACCTACCTTGCAAAATCTTCTTCACTTATTTTTGTATGCAAAGAAAAAAACCAA
>VZRL01000890.1:27200-37848 GCA_013397895.1 Origma solitaria | reverse complement strand
AATGGATCAGGGGGGGAAAGAGGCAGGATTTGGGATAATGGATGGGGTGGGAGAGAGGATTTGGGATAACAGATTGGGGTGGAAGATTTGGGATAATGGATCAGGGTGGAGGATTTGGGGTAAGGGATCAGGATGGGAGACAGGATTTGGGATAACGGATCAGAGTGCAGGATTTGGGATAACGGATTGGGGGAAATAAGGGGGGGGAAGAGAAAAAGTGGAATAAAGGAGGGAAAGGGAAATGAAGGAGGGAAAGGGAAAAAGGGGAAAGGGGAAAAGGGAAATAAAGGGGGAAAGGGAAAAAAGGCAGAAGGAAATAAAAGGGGGAAAAGGGAAAAAGGGAAATGAAGGGGGGAAAGGGAGAAAAAAAGTTTTAAAAATGCAAAAATAAAAGGGAAGGAAAGGGGAAAAGGAAAAAAGAAGTCAATAAAAGGGAAGGGGGAAAAAGAGGAGAGAAGGAAAAAAGGAGGCAAAAAACCCAAAAAAAGGTGGAACGAAGCAAAAGAAAGAAACAAACAAAAATCAAAAAGAAGGCAAAAAAAGAAAAAAAAGGGAGGGGAAGGAAAGAAATAAAAGTTTAAAATAAAAGCTGAAATAAACATTAGAAATAAAAGTTTTTTAAAAGCCAATAAACAAATAAAAAAAGGCCAAAAGTGTCAAGAAAAAGAAAAAAAAACCCCAAAAAAGAAAAAAAAATTTAAGCTTTAAGCAGATGAAGTTGGAGTAGGGAAAAGGGAGGGGGAAATAGGGAGAGGGGAAAAGAGGAAAAGCTCTGTGGGGTGAGCAGGAGGCAATCCCTGAACTCTCCGTGCCCTTTGGGGTCATTAATTTTCCTGGGATTTTGTGCCTTGAACTTCCCGGGGATTTCCCGGGGGGGAACATTCCCAGACGGGGTCAGCTCTGGGGACGCTCTGCCCTCGTGTCACCCCTCGGGCCCAAATTCTTATCCCCCTCGGTCCCAAATCCTGATCTCCCCTGATCCCAAATCCTGACCCCCAGTCCCAAATCCTGAGCCCCCCAAATCCCAAATCCTGACCCTCCCAATTCCAAATCCCTGCCCTAAATCCCAAATCCTAACCCCCCCAATCCCAAATCCCTAATCTTGACCCCCCAATCCCAAATCCTGATCTCCCAAATCACAAATCCTAATCCCAATCCCAATCCTGGCCCCAATCACAAATCCTGACCCCCGATCCCAAATCCGAAATCCTGAGCCACTCCCAGCATTTGAGGACAATCCCTCTGCCTCAACAAACCCCATTAAATGAAGTTTTCCCCTTTTTACCAGTTTTGCCTTTTTTACCAGCAAAAAACCCCATTGAATGAGGTTTCCCCTTTTTACCAACAGAAAAACCTCATTAAATGAGGTTTCCCCCTTTTTACCATTAAAAAAAATTAATTAAATGAAGTTTCCCCTTTTTCCTATTAAAAAAACCCCATTAAATGAGGTTTTCCCTTTTTTCCATCAGAAAAAAACCCCATTAAATGAGGTTCCCCCTTCTGCCTCAAAAAAAAAAAAATTAAATGAGGTTTCCCCTTTTTCCCATTTTAAAAAAAAACATTAAATGACGTTTTCCGTTTTTACCCTTAAAAAAACCCCATTAAATGAAGTTTTCTCTTTTTCCCATTAAAAAAAAAAACATTAAGGACCCGCCAGACCCAATCCCATTTTTCCGATCCCATTCCCCGCCCCGAAAGGAATCCTCATTTTTCCATGGGGTTTTTTGTTTTTATTTTATTATTTTTTTTTTTTGGTAGGGAATGAACAGGAACTGAACCTTGAACTCCGTTTCCCCTTTGAACTCCTTACCTTGAATTCCCCCTCGCGGCTTTCCCCTACAAATCCCGTCCCAATTAAATTCCCGAGATGGATAATCATGGAGCTGACCCTATTACCTGCGGGGGAATGGGATCGGCGTGAACAAGAGCTGACCCCATATTCCCGATTTTATCCTAATTAGCCGCGCGAGGTTCTCCATCTTCCGCCCTCCCCCGCGCCGCCTGCGAGACGGGGCTGGAAAAATCCCGTTCCAGGGAAAAGGGGATTTGGGGTTTCTTTTGGGGTTTGTTTTCTGTTTGGGGTTTGTTTTCTTTTGGGGTTTGCTTTCCATTTGGGGTTCCTTTTCTATTTGGGATTTTTTTTCCATTTGGGGTTTATTTTGGGGTTTATTTTCTGTTTGGGGTTTGTTTCCTCTTTGGGGTTTGTTTTCTTTTTGGGGTTTGTTTTCTCTTTGGGGTCTGTTTCCCATTTGGGGTTTTTTTCACTTTTGGGTTTGTTTTTTGTTTGGGGTTCCTTTTCCATTGGAGTTTATTTTCTGTTTGGGGATTGTTTTCTATTTGGGATTTCTTTTCTGTTTGGGATTTCCTTTCCATTTGGGGTTTCTTTTCCATTTGGGGTTCCTTTTCCATTTGGGATTTCTTTTCTGTTTGGGATTTCTTTTCCATTTGGGATTTCTTTTCCATTTGGGGTTCATTTTCTGTTTGGGATTTGTTTTCCACTTGGAGTTTGTTTTCCAGTTGGGGTTGTTTTTCCATTTGGGGTTTGTTTTGGGATTTTTTTCCATTTGAGATTTCTTTTCCATTTGGGCTTTCTTTTCCATTTGGGGTTTGTTTTCCATTTGGAGTTTATTTTGGGGTTTGTTTTCTGTTTGAGGTTTATTTTCTGTTTGGGGTTTCTTTCCTGTTTGGGGTTTCTTTTCCATTTGAGTTTTTCTTTCCATTTGGGTTTTTTTTTTTTCCATTTGGGGTTTCTTTTCCACTTGGGGTTTATTTTCTGTTTGGGGTTTGTTTTCTATTTGGGGTTTGTTTTGGGATTTCTTTTGCATTTGGGATTTCTTTTCCATTTGGGGTTCCTTTTCCATTTGGGATTTCTTTTCCATTTGGGGTTTGTTTTCTCAGCCTTGTCCCTAAACTCCCATGGGAGAAAAACCTGGAAAAGAAATCCCAAATGGAAAAAAAAAAACCCAAATGGAAAACAAACCCAAACAGAAAAAAAACCCCAAACGGAAAAGAACCCCAAACAGAAAAGAAACCCCAAACGGAAAACAAGCCCAAAATGGGGAAAAAAAAAAACAAATGGAAAAAAAAAAATACAGAAAAAAACCCCAAATAGAAAAAAAAAAAACCCCAAACAGAAAAGAAACCCCAAATGGAAAACAAACCCCAAGTGGAAAAAAACCCCAAATGAATCCCCCTGCCAGGTGATTAATGGGATTTTGTGCCGGTTTTGGGGTTAGGCTGCGGTTTAGTCCCGGTTTTATCCAAGCCGGACAAACAGCTCATTAACCCCGGGATTAATTAGGTGGGAATGCAAATATGGGGTGGGAAGAGAGGGAATTATGGCAGGGACTGGGGAGGGGAAAAAAAATTGGGAGCGGGGAAAAAATCGAATTGGTTTTATCTGGGACGGAGGAAATGAGGGAAGGGAGGAATTAAGGATTTGGGGTTTTGGGATTAATGGGATTTTTCCAAGGAGGATGTGAGGTCGAGGATAACAATCCCAAAAAGTTGGATCCGGCCCCAAATCCTGGCACCTCACACCTCATTCCGGAGCGTCCCAAAAGCAAATTCCAGCCCCAAATCCAGGCGAATCCCAAAAAATGGATGCGGCCCCAAATTCTGGAGCATCCCAAGAAATGGATCTGGCCCCAAATCCCAGAGAATCCCAAAAAATTGATCCAGTCCCAAATTCCGGAGCATCCCAAAAGGCAAATCTGGCCCAAAATCCTGGAGAATCCCAAAAGATGGATCCGATCCCAGGGTTCCTCGATGGACCTAATCCCGAACCCAAATCAATCCCAACCCCAAATCAATCCCAACCCCAAACCAATCCTGACCCCAAATCAATCTCAACCCCAAATCAATCCCGACCCCAAACCAATCCCAACCAATCAATCCCAGGTGCTCCCGGCACTGCCAGGGGGAACAATTTGGGATTTAAGGGGGTGGGGGGCTGAGTTTGGGCTGTTTTATGGGGTTTTGGGGTAAAATGAGAGGAAGGTGTGGCACCTGCTCACATTGCCAAGGCGCATTCCCAAGGTGCGTTCCCAAAGCTCATTCCTGGGACCGAGCTCCCAAGACGCACTCCCAAGGTGTATTCATTCCCAGGGCGCATTCCCAAAGCACATTGCCAAAGCTCATTCCTAAAGTTCACTCCCGATGCACATTCCCAAGGCACATTCCCAAAATTGATTCCCAAAGTTCATTCCCANTCCCGATGCACATTCCCAAGGCACATTCCCAAAATTGATTCCCAAAGTTCATTCCCAAGGCGCATTCCCAAAGTTCATTCCCAAGGCACATTCCCAAAATTGATTCCCAAAGTTCATTCCCAAGGCGCATTCCCAAAGCTCATTCCCAAAGCAAATTCCCAAGGCACATTCCCAAGGCTCATTCCCAAAGCATATTCCCAAAACTCATTCCCAAAGCTCGTTCCCAAAGTGCATGCCCAAAACGCGTTCCCAAAGCAAATTCCCAAAGCTCGTTCCCGGTTCTCGTTCCCGGTTCTCGTTCCCGAAGCGCGCTCCCGGTGCGCGCTCCCGCCCCTGCGCGTTCCCGCCCAGCACCACACGGGGGCGCTGCAGAATTCCGGAGCCGCCGCCGCGCCCGGAGAGACCGCGGAGCCCACGGAAATTACACCAAAGAGACCCCAAAACCACCAAAATAATCCCGAATATCCCAAATAGGCCCCAAGAGACCCCAAAACCACCAAAATACCCCCAAAGAGATCCCAGGAGACCCTGAAAACACAAAAATAACCCCAAATAGACCCCGAGAGACCCAAAGGCACTCAAAAAAATCCCAAATAACACAAATAGACCCCGAGAGACCCCAAAAGCACCAAAATAACCCCAAATAACCCAAACAGACTCCCACGGACAGCCCCAAAAATCCACTGAAAGACTCAAAAATTCACTGACAGCCCCAAATAGCCCCAAATAAATATGGGCACACCCCAATCCGCACGGACAGCTCCGGACAGCCAAAAAAATTCACTGAAATATCCACCCCGAATATCCCCAAATATCCCCAAATATCCCCAAATATCCACTGAAAACCCCAAATATCCACTGCCGGCCCCAAAAATCCAATGAAAGTCCCCAAAATCCAAAGGGATAAATCGATATCCAAAGGGAAAAAATCAATATCCGAAGGGAATAAATCAATATCTGAAGGGAATAAATCAATCTCCAAGAGGAATAAAGCGATGTCCAAAGGGATCAATCAATATCCAAAGGGATTAATCAATATCCAAAGGGATAAATCAATATTCAAAGGGAACAAATCAATATCCAAAGGGGATAAATCAATATCCAAAGGGATCAACCAATACTCAAAGGGAACAAATCAATACCCAAAGGGATCAGTCAATATCCAAAGGGAACAACACAATATTCAAAGGGATAGATCAATATCCAAACGGGATTAATCAATATCCAAAGGGAATAGCACAATGTCCAAAGGGATCAATCAATACCCGAAGGGATAAGTCAATGTCCAAAGGGAACAAATCAATATCCAAACGCATCAATGAATACCCAAAGGGGTCAATCAATACCCAAAGAGATTAATCAATATCCAAAGGGACTGAGCAAGGCCTGGAGGTTCTAAACCCTATAAATGCCCAATGTACACAATCCCGGAATGGTTTGGGTGGGAATTCGGGAATTCGGGAATTCGGGAATTCAGGAATTCCATCCCTCCCTCCCCAGCTCCGAACCTTTCCCCTCCTTCCATAAAAACCCTCAGAACCATCCCAAAATTCCTGGGAATTGTCTCCTGAGGAATTCCGAGCATTTCCCGGAGCCCTCGGGAATTCTTCCCGGGCTCCAGCTCTGGGCAAACATAACCTGCGGAATCGCTCCGTAGGGAAAATCCCGCGGAGCTCATGGCTCGTTGGGTAAAGTCATTCCCAGGGAAAAGCAGGAACATTCCCGAATTCCCGGGAGGAATCGGAGTGAGGATAAATCTTGGCCGGAATTGAAATTGGTGGATTGGGGAAAAAAAATTAATTGGAAGTCCTCCACCCCCAAAATCCTTGGGTTTTTTTTTGGAGCGTCATTCCAAATCCAAGACCCACTCCTGTTAAAAAATAAAATCCTTTGACTAAACCAGGAAAATCTGGGAAAAAATTCCCAGAGAAATCCACCTCGGCTCCGATTCCCAAATCCACCATTCCCGAAGCAAAACTCCTCATTCAGGCGCCAGCAATTCCCAAAAAAATCCCTTATCTGATGCCTATTCTTGGGGAATTGGGTTCGGGTTCCAGCTCCTCCTCACCGGAGATGGAGAAATCCCAAATACCGAGCGCTGGAATATCCCAAAAAATTCCTTTCCGAAGCAAATCCCCTCAAAGAGACCCAAATTCCAAAGGGTCGGGAGGCGAAGAGTTTTAAGGCGGGAATTTGAGGTTCCGAAGGAGGAAAACCCCCAAATTCTGGGAATTTTGGGAAATGTCGGCTCCAATCCTGCATTTTTCCCAAACGGGAATCCCAAATAAACCAACCGAGTCCAACACGCGGAATTCCGGGAATGTTATCCAGGATCATCACATTTAGCAAAAACATTAGACAAAAGCCACTGGAAAAAAATCCCAAAAATCCCCTCCGGAATTTTGGGAAAACGGAAGGATTCCAGGCTTGAATTTTATCCCTCTCCGCTCCGGAATTCTGAGAAAAATCGGGGGACTCACCGTCATCCTGGAATTCCGGTGGGGCCGCCAGGAATTCCGCCTCAGACGTCAGGGAAGGGGCGGAATTCCAGCCGGGATTTTCCTCGGGGCCATCCCGGTCCTCTCCTGGACGGGAAAAACGAAGAGAATTTTGGGAAAAGGATTCGGGATTTGGGAATTCCCAACCTCAAACCATCCCTGGTGGCCCCGCCAGTTCCCGACAAAACCTGAACTCGTTTTTTGTGGGATTTAAGGGACTTTAGGGCAGAGAATTCCTGCCGGGAAAAACCCGGGAATGCCGATCCCGATGGCCAAAATTCCAGAGTCAAATCCAACTCCTTTTTCCTGCCTTCAGTCCCTGGTGGAAATTGAGAATTTGGGTGGAAATTGAGAATTCCGCCCCCTGCTCCACTAAAATTGAGAATTTTCATGGATTTTAAGGAAAAAAGGCTGGAAATCCTTCATTACAGAGGGATAAGGGATAAAAACATGGATTCCCTGCAGAAATTATGGGATTGGGATAAAACCATGAATTCCCTGCAGAAATTATGGGATTGGGATAAAAACCATGGATTCCCTGCAGAAATTAATAGGAATTGGGATAAAACCATAGATTCCCCACAGAAATTATGGGATTGGGATAAAAACCATGGATTCCCTTCACAGATTAATAGGAATTGGGATAAAACCATGAATTCCCCACGGAAATTATGGGATAGGATTAAAACCACAGATTCTCTGCACACAAATGACCGAGCCCAGGGTGCGGAAAGGATCTTTCCCCTCCTCACATTTGATTTTCCAGTCAAACCCTCTCCCCATGTTGGATTTTCCGACGGAGAGCGCCAGGTGTCCTCCGCGGCACCTTTTCCCCGGAACGGAGTACCGACGGAAATTTTCTTTTTTTTTCAATGGAATATTTGCTCCCGAACAAAAGCCGGAGAGGACTTTTTGTTCCCTGGTCGCGATAAGGAGCGGAGACAGCTGCGCCCTCACTCAGCACTTCCCAAATGAATCCGAACAGGAATTCCCAGCTGCTCCTCCGTCACCTCCCAGCCCCGAATTCCTACTTTTTTTCCCTGGGAGAGAGTTGAGTTTTTATTCAACACCTGGGGAAAACTTCAGGCCTGGCAGGGAGGGTCTGAATTTTTCCCTCTGTCCCCCCACCAAAAAAAAAAATTTTAAAAAATCAGGAGTTTGGATTTTCCCTGGGATGAACCCGGGAAGGGATGAGGGTTTGGAGGGTGCATTCCTCAAAATCCCAAATTTTCTGTGTATGGACTTCCTAAGAGTGCCAGTGCTTTAAAAATACCCCTAAAAATCCCAAATTTTCTATTTATGGACTTTCTTGGAGTGCCAGGGCCTGGATTGTGTTGGAATTTCCTAAAAATCCCGAATTTTCCATGTATGGACTTCCTAGGAGTGCCACTGCCTTAAAAATTCCCCTAAAAATCCCAAATTTTCTGTGTATGGACTTCCTAGGAGTGCCAGTGCCTTAAAAATTCCTCTTAAAATCCCAAGTTTTTCCCTTAAAATCCCATTTCTTGCCTTCAAATCCCAATTTTTACCTTCAAATCCCATTTTTTTCCCTTCAAATCCTATATCCGCCCTAAAATCCCGATTTCCTATCCCAAACCACTGCTATCCCTCCACCCATGCACGGATCCATCCCAGGTCATCCCAAAATCCCAAAAAATTCCTTACACGGCGATCCCAACACATTCCTCCCTCTCCACCGCCATTTTTTGGGGCTGCGAACCCTCCCAGAATCCCCAGAAATTCCCAGAAACTCCCAAAAATTCCCAGAAATTCCCAAAAATCCCCAAAAACTCCCGAAAATTCCCCCTCTCCCCCCCGGCTCATTCAGGGCCTTTTCGGAGCAGCAGGAATGGGTTTTTTCCACAGAAAAAGGGTCAAAAATAGGGAATGGACTTCCCCGCAAAACACCAGGAGCCGATTTCTCTTCCCAAATTTCCATCCCGAGGAATTCCTCACAAGGAATCTTCATTTTCCCTCCCTCATTCCCATTCTTTCTTTTTCTTTTTTTTGAGGGTTTTTTTTTTGTTTTGCTTTTGGGGGTTTTTTTGTTTTTGTTTTTGGGTTGTTTTTGTTTTTGTTTTTGTTTTGTTTTTCTTTTTCTTTTTCTTTTTCTTTTTCTTTTTCTTTTTCTTTTTCTTTTTCTTTTTCTTTTTCTTTTTCTTTTTCTTTTTCTTTTTCTTTTTCTTTTTCTTTTTCTTTTTCTTTTTCTTTTTCTTCTTCTTTTTCTTTTTCTTGGGGTTTTTTTGGTAGGGTTTTTTTTGTTTTGGTTTGGTTTTGTTTTGGGGGTTTTTTTCCCCCTAATTACACGCGGTAAAGCCAATCAAGGCCGAGCGGGGGCGGGAGATCCCAAAAACCTTGGGGATTTTTAGGGCTCGGAGGCTGCAGTGATCCCCAGCTTCCAGCAGGTCGGGCTGTGAGGCAGCTCCAGGTGGGAACGCGCCGCTGGAATTTCGCGAAGAGCCCCAAAGCCGCGATTCCCACGGGATGTCAAAAATTAAACAAGATTTATGCTTTTTTCCTGAAATTTATCCCTTTTTCTTGAGATTTATCCTTTTTTCCCAACATTTATCCTTTTTTTCCTGAGAGTCATCCCTTTTTCCTGAGGTTTATCCCTTTTTCCCTGAAATTTATCCTTTTTTCCTGAAATTTATCCTTTTTTCCTAAGATTTATCTTTTTTTCCCCAAGATTTATCCTTTTTTTCCAAGATTTACCCTTTTCCCCCAAGATTTACCCTTTTTTCCTGAGATTTATCATTTTTTCCCCAAGATTTACCCTCTTTTCCCAATTTTTTCCCGAGATTATACCATTTTTAGAATTATTGATTAATTATTGCCCAGGTTCACCTGGAGATTTGTATTATTATTATTATTATTGTTGATTAATTATTGCCCAGCTTCACCTGGAGATTTGTATTATTATTGATTAATTACTGCCCATTCGTATCAGTATTGATTAATCATTGCCCAGCTTCACTCAGATTTTTTTAGAATTATTGATTAATTAATGCCCACTCATATCATTATTAATCATTGCCCAGCTTCACTTGGAGGGTTTTTTTAGAATTATTGATTAATGATTACCCAGCTTCATTTGGAATTTCGCATTATTATTGATTAATTATTGCCCACCTCCACTTGGAATTTTGCAGAGTTATTGATGAATTATTGCCCATTTCTATCATTATTGATTAATTATTGCCCACCTCCACTTGGAATTTTGCAGAATTATTGATTTTTTATTGCCCATTTGAATTATTATTGATTAATCATTGCCCAGCCCCACTCGGAATTTTGCAGAGTTATTGATGAATTATTGCCCATTTCTATCATTATTGATTAATTATTGCCCACCTCCACTTGGAATTTTGCAGAGTTATTGATGAATTATTGCCCATTTCTATCATTATTGATTAATCATTGCCCACCTCCACTCGGAATTTTGCAGAATTATTGATTAATTATTGCCCATTCCTATCATTATTGATTAATTATTGTCCAGCCCCACTCGGAATTTTGCACAATTATTATTTTTTGAGCCCTTCCCACCAACCCCCAACATTTTTTCCTCAGAAACCTCAGGATTTTTCCATTCCAACCCCAAATTCCGGCAGCGCGGAGGGCCCACCCCCGCACCCCCCTTCCTCAGCCAATTGATCCAATCTAATAATTACAATATTTTAATTAATTGCCCAGAATTTGTTCCTATTCTCACAGCTTCTGTGGATTTCAGCTTTTTCCCAAGTTTTTCCCCTCCTCCTCCTCCTCCTCCTTCGGGGTGGGCTGGAATTCCGAATTTTCCAAGCTCTGACCTCCCCTGGGGAGAAAGTGCCAAATGTGGCCAAAAAGGGCAAAAACCGATCCCGGGAGTTGCAATCCGAGGTTTTCCCTGGAAAACTTTGATTAATGAGATTCTCTCCTGGGGAACCCAAGCCGGGGAAT
>VZRL01000890.1:6268-19341 GCA_013397895.1 Origma solitaria | reverse complement strand
AAAAGTGGAATAATTCCATCAGCAGGGCTGGGAAAGGCTGGAAAATTCCGGAAGGAGGCTCCGAAGGGAATTTGTGGCTCAGGTATAAAGGGAGGTGGAAATGGAATTGATTCGATTTGGGTTAATGTGGAAAATTCCTTCCTTTAAAAAATAAAAGGGAGGGGGGAAAAAATCCCCATCCGGACATTGTGGAATAAATCAGGAATATCCGGGAATTCTCCTGGAGCTGACTCCGTCCTGCAGGATTTGTATTACTTATTCTTTTTATTAATTTGATTTTATTCTGGGTTATTTTCATTTCTTTTTCTTTTTTAATGATTTTTCTTTTAGATCCTTTTTATTTATTCTTTTTAATTATTCCTTTTTCTTTTAGATCCTTTTTATTTATGATTCTTTTCAATTATTTGTTTTTATTTTTGATCCTTTTTATTTATTCTTTTTAATGATTTACTTTTCTTGTAGATCCTTTTTATTTATGATTCTTTTTAATTATTTCTTTTGATTTTACATCATTTTTACTCATTCTTATGAATGATTTCTTTTTCTTTTTGATCCTTTTTTTTTTCATTGTTCTTTTGAATGATTTTATTTTCATTCCAGATTAAATGAAAATGGGACATTCCCGAGATTTGGGAAAAGCCAAGTTTGAAGCCAACAATTCCCTTTCATTCCTTTTCATTTTTAACCAAAATCCCCTTTTTTGAGCATATTTCTGAGCCTGGGAAATAAATCCTCGGAGCGGCGAGTCCGCGGCACAAATCCCCGCTCCGATTTTCCCACAGATTTCAGTGGGAATGTGATGGATTTTCTGCGCAAAAATCCTCCAGGGAAGGGAGAGGGAAAAACCGGACAGGACAGACCCAGGGCATCGTTTTTCACTCGGAAATGGAGAAAATCCCAACAAAATGAAATCCCAAAATCCCATTATCCTGAGCCCTGAATGCCTATGGAATTCTGAACCATGGGACAGCTCCACCAGCACGAGGAATGAGGCGATTTGGAAGGGTTTGGATTGGGAAATAACGCAGGAAAACTGACCTGGATTTGATCCGCCGGAACCCCAGGAGGATCGTGTCCCAGGGCATCGTTTTTTACTCAGAAATTGAGAAAATCCCAACAAAACAATCAGTTTTTCCAAGCCCCGAATGCCCATGGAATTCCCTTTTTTACGACAGCTCCACCAGCACGAGGATCCCAAGGAATGACCCAATTTGGAAGGGTTTGGATTGGGAAATAACGCAGGAAAACTGACCTGGATTTGATCCACCAGAACCCCAGGAGAATCGCGTCCCAGGGTGTCGTGTTTTACTCAGAAATTGAGAAAATCCCAACCAAACGAAATCCCAAAATCCCATTATCCTGAGCCCTGAATGCCCATGGAATTCCAAACCATGGGACAGCTCCACCAGCACGAGGAATCTCAAGGAATGACCCAATTTGGAAGGGTTTGAATTGGGAAATAACGCGGGAAAACCGACCTGGATTTGGTCCACCGGAAGCTAAGGAGGATCACTTCCCAGGGCGCCGTTTTTTCCTTGAAAACGGAGAAAATCCCAACAAAGGAAATCCCAAAATCCCATTATCCCGAACCCTGAATGCCCATGGAATTCCAAACCATGGGACAGCTCCACCAGCACGAGGAATTTAAGAAATTTTGAGGGGTTTGAATTGGGAAATAACGCGGGAAAACCGACCTGGATTTGGTCCACCGGAAGCTAAGGAGGATCACTTCCCAGGGCGCCGTTTTTTCCTTGAAAACGGAGAAAATCCCAACAAAGGAAATCCCAAAATCCCATTATCCCGAGCCCTGAATGCCCATGGAATTCCAAACCATGGGACAGCTCCACCAGCACGAGGAATCTCAAGGAATGACCCAATTTGGAAGGGTTTGAATTGGGAAATAACACGGGAAAACCAACCTGGATTTGATCCGCCAGAACCTAAGGAGGATTGCGTCCCAGGGCATTGTTTTTACTCAGAAATGGAGAAAATCACAACAAAACGAAATCCCAAAATCCCATTATTCCGAGCCCTGACTGTCGATGGAATTCCGAACCATGGGACAACTCCACCAGCACGAGGAATTTAAGAAATGAGCCGGTTTTGAAGGATTCAGATTGGGAAATAAAGCAGGAAAACCGACCTGGATTTGATCCGCCGGAACCCGAGGAGGATCGCGTCCCTCTCCTGCCGGGCCCGGGCGCTCAGGGGTTCGTCCTGCAGCGCCTCCGCCAGGAAATCCTCGGCGTCTGGAAAACAGGGAATGGTGGGTGGGAAATCGGGGTGGGAAGGGATGGGAAACCGAGGAAGGGTTGGGAAATCCGGGCCTGGGAAAAGGTTTAGGAAACCTGGGAAGGGTCAGGAGACCTGAATATGGGAAAGAAACTTGGACCTGGGAAAGGTTTTGGAAACCTGGGAAGGGTCAGGAAATCTGGGAATGGTCAGGAAACCTGAATATGGGAAAGAAACTTAGACCTGGGAAGAGTTTGAGAAACCTGAGAAGAGTCAGGAAATTTGGACATCGGAAACGGTTTAAGAAACCTGGACAAGAAGCTTGGACCTGGGAAGGATTTAGGAAATTTGGACTTGGGTAAGAAACCTGGGCCTGGGAAGGGTTTGAGAAACCTGGGAAGGATCAGGAAACCTGGGAAGGGTCAGGAAATCTGGGAATGGTCAGGAAAGCTGAATATGGGAAAAAACTTGGACCTGGGAAGAGTGAAGAAACCTGGACCTGGAAAAGTGTTTTAAAAATATGGGTGTGGGAAGGGTCAGGAAACCTGGACATGGGAAAGGGTTTAGGGAACCTGGACAAGAAACTTGGACCTGGGAAGGGTCAAGAAATCTGGACCTGGAGAAGAAACCTGGGAGAAAAAAGGGGGGAAAGAAAGGGAGAAAAGAAGGGGGGGGGATGGGTTTTTTGTGCTTTGGTGGAGGAAGGGACGAGGGCTCGGGGCAGGAAATGAATGCTGAAAACCCCAAAGCCTGCAGGAAATGAACAATGAAAACCCCAAAAGCTGCAGGAAATGTCAGAGCTGATTTCTCTGCACCCTCAAAATGTGGCAGCCCACACAATCAGCAAAAATCCCCACGAAATCTAGGGTTTGGAGAGTCTTTCACCAGAGCGCTGCAAAAACCCCACAGAATTAAGGGTTTGGAGTGTCTTTTAAACCTCTCAGCTGGGATTTGTTTGGACCCAAATCTCTCAAAATTCCAGACCGGGACCACCGGCAACCTTCCCCACTCCAAGGCAGACAGAGCCCCCCGAGCCCCAAACCCTGTGGGACATGGAGCCCCAAATCCCCCAGGACACAGAGCCCCAAATCCCCCATGGCCCAAATACCCCGAGGACACGTGGCCCCAAATCCCCCAGAACCTGCAGCCACGGCCCCAAATCCCCCCGGGACACTCAGCCCTGGCCTCAAATTCCCCGGGGACACGCAGCTCCAGCCCTAAATGCCCCACAACCCCAAATCCCCCAGGGACACGGCGCCCAAATCCCTAAATCCCCCGGGACACGCAGTTCCAGCCCCAAATCCTCCTTGGGCTCGGGGCCTGGGTAGTCCCCCAAGCCCGAGGACCCCAAAGCCTCACCCCACAGGAGAATCCAGCCCCGAATCCTTTCCCGCCCCTCCCCACAGCGGATTTTCCCCACGGGACGAGCAGGGATTTATGCTCCCAGTACCTTCCAGAACCTTCCGGATCTCCTGAGGGATCGCGGGATCCATGGAATTCCTCCCCAGGGGAGCTGGGATCGCCCCTGGCCCGGGACGGAGCAGAGAGGAAGCGGCGAGGGCGGGGACACCCCAAAAAAAACCCCCCCAAAACAGGGGGAGGAACCTCGGGGCGCGCGTTCCTCCCCTTAAAACCCCTGGGGAGGATTCCCGTGTGTCCGCGATGATCCCAAAATTTTGGGGAGAGCCCTGCCCGAGGAGCCACCCTGGGGCAGCGCAGGTGGGGCGGGAGGGGAACTCCAGGTGGGAATTTCCACCAGGGATTGGGGTTGGGAGCTGGGATTGGGATCGGGGGTTGGGGTTGGGGTCGGGATGAGGAGTTGGGATTGGGGTCGGGATCGGGAGCTGGGATTCGGATCAGGAGTTGGGGTTGGGATGAGGATCAGGAGTTTGGATTGGGATTAGGATCAGGAGTTGGGGTCAGGATCAGGAGCTGTGGTCGGGATCAAGAGCTGGGATCAGGATCAGGAGCTGGGATTCAGATCAGGAGTTTTGATCAGGATCGGAACCAGGAGTTGGGATCAGGATCAGGAGCTGGGATTGAGATCAGGAGCTGGGATTGGGATCAGGATCAGGAGTTTGGATCGGGATCAGGATCTGGGATTGAGATTTTCCAGGCTGGAGATGATCCTGGGAAGATGGAGGAGGTTCTGCATCTGGAGATAAGGGGATATTCCCAGAAATACGGAGATTTCCATATGAAAATGCCCCTGGAAATATGGAGATTTCCATATGGAAATATTCATGGAAATGTAGAGATTTCCATATGGGAAGTATTCCTGGAAATACGGAGATGCTTCTGCATATGGAAATATCGGAAGTATTCCTGGAAATATGGCGATTTCTATATGGGAAATATTCCTGGAAATATGGAGATGTTCCTTCACATGGAAAGGCAGAAATACTCCTGGACATATGGAGATTTCTACACAGAAATACGGAAATTCTCCTGGAAATATGGAGATTTCCAGCAAAATTCTGGGCTGGATTTTGGGGGTTTGGGGGATTTCCAGCAAAACTCTGGATTTTGGGATTTTGGGGGACTTCCAGCAAAACTCCAGGCTGGATTTGGGATTTTGGGTGTTTGGGGGGATTCCAGCAAAACTCTGGGCTGAATTTGGGATTTTGGGGTTTGCTGACAGAGGAAGGGTTGGGTTTTTCTCCGGATCGGAGACAGAAACCTCGGAGCTGTTGCTGCCACCTCACCCCAAACCCGAGGCCGTTTCACATCCCACATTCCCCACCCCATTATAGGGTTTGTTTTTTTCCCTCCGATTCCGCTCTGTTTTTGTCCCTCCCCCTCGAAACCCTTTTAGCTTTTTGGACCCAAAATTTAAGGGTTTTTTTGAGCGGATGTCGAGACCTCAAAGTGCAGGAAACGCTGCACTTGTGGGGCCCTGCGCAGGAGAGAGAAAATGAAAATATCCCAACACCTGCTCCTGAAATGGCCCAGCCAGGATTTTAGAGAATTTAGGGCTTTTTGGGGCCAAAATGTGGATTTTTCCCTGTCCTGAAATCCCCCAGCCAGGCAGGGTCTCCAGAGTCAGGATTTAGGGAATTCAGAGCTTCTTTGGGGGCAAAATGTGGATTTTTCTGTGTCACTGCCTCCCCTTAAATCCGACAGCCGGGATTTAGGGAATTAAAGGGTTTTTTGGGGCCAAAGTGTGGATTTCTCCCTCTCCTGAAATCCCTCGGCCAGACAGGGATTTTGGGAATTCAGAGCCTTTTGTTTGCCTTTTTTTTTTCTTTTTTTGTTTGTCTTTTTGGGTTTTTGGGTTTTGTTTGGTTGGTTGTTTGGTTGGTTGTTGTTTTTTGGGGGTTGGGGTTTTTTGGAGGTTTTTTTGTTGGGGTTTTTTTGTTTGTTGTTTTTTGGATTTTTGGAGTTTTGGGGGATTTTTTTTTAAATTTTGTTTTGTTTTGTTTCTTGGTTTGGTTTTGGAGTTTCGGGGTTTTTTTTCCCTTTCCCTCCCCACTCCAATTTCCCCACATGTGAATCCATCCCAAATTCCATTTGGGATCAGCCGGGAAGGACACTTGGGAGTTCCCACCTCCTTCCAGGGCCTCCCCCTCACCCCACAATTGCGGATTTGGGATTCAAAGCCACCTCCAAATCCCCAAATCATCCCCAAATAATTCCCAAATAATTCCCGAATAATTCCCAAATAATTCCCGAATAATCCCCAAATAATTCCCAAATAATTCCCGAATAATCCCCAAATAATTCCCAAATAATTCCCAGATCCCGCCCAGCCCCTCGCAGACCCCAAGTCCGGGGCCGTGTCCCTCTAAATGGACACATTTCTCTGGAAAATCCAATTTCCCACGAAAATCGGGTCNTTTGGGTTTTGTTTGGTTGGTTGTTTGGTTGGTTGTTGTTTTTTGGGGGTTGGGGTTTTATGGAGGTTTTTTTGTTGGGGTTTTTTTGTTTGTTGTTTTTTGGATTTTTGGAGTTTTGGGGGATTTTTTTTTAAATTTTGTTTTGTTTTGTTTCTTGGTTTGGTTTTGGAGTTTCGGGGGTTTTTTTCCCTTTCCCTCCCCACTCCAATTTCCCCACATGTGAATCCATCCCAAATTCCATTTGGGATCAGCCGGGAAGGACACTTGGGAGTTCCCACCTCCTTCCAGGGCCTCCCCCTCACCCCACAATTGCGGATTTGGGATTCAAAGCCACCTCCAAATCCCCAAATCATCCCCAAATAATTCCCAAATAATTCCCAAATAATTCCCAAATAATTCCCGAATAATCCCCAAATAATTCCCAAATAATTCCCGAATAATCCCCAAATAATTCCCAAATAATTCCCAGATCCCGCCCAGCCCCTCGCAGACCCCAAGTCCGGGGCCGTGTCCCTCTAAATGGACACATTTCTCTGGAAAATCCAATTTCCCACGAAAATCGGGTCGGGGTAACCATGGCAACAGAGCCTTGGAGGAGCCGAGGGATGCGCGGAGGGGAGGAAAGGGGAGAGGAAATTCCTGTCGGGAATGTCGCAGGATCGGGAAGGCCCTGTCACCCCTTTTTGCCCATTTTTTCCCTTTTTTCATCTTTTTCTCCCTGTTTTCCTCTTTTCTTCCCCTTTCCTCCCTCTTTTTCCACCCTTTTCCTCCGTTTTCCTCCTCTTCCCTCTTTTTCTCCCTCTTTTCCCACTTTTCCCCCACTTTTCCTCCCTTTTTCCACATTTTCCCCCATTTTCTCCTCCTTTTCCCCATTTTCTCCTCCTTTTCCCCCTTTTCCCCCCTTTTCCCCCCGGGTTTATTTACAATCCCAGGATTACAAAAGGTTACAATTCCAGATTTATTTACATTTTCAGGATTACAAGGGTTTCAAATTCCAGGTTTATTTACATTTTCAGGAGTACAAGGGTTTGCAATTCCAGGATAATTCACAATCCCAGGATTACAAAGGGTTTACAATTCCCAGGATTACAAGGAGCTACAATTCCAGGATTAAAAGGGTTTACAATTCCAGGATAATTTGCAATCCCAGGATTACAAAGCGTTCTGTTCCCAGGATTACAAGGGGTTACAGTTCCAGGTTTATCCCACAAAATTTCCCAAAATCCCCAGGAATTGCACAAAAACCTCTGGTCCCTGCTCCTCCCTGTCCGTGCCCAACAGAACCTGTGGGAATCAGTCCCGGGGAAGCATCATCTCCTTCGAGTCGATCCACACAAAAAAATCACAGACCCAAATTCCGTGATCCAAAAAAACCATGGAATGACCCGGAATTCCACCCGAATCCCCTCCCATCCCGAGAGAAAAGCTCCAACTCAAAACTCCCCTTCCCATTCCACCGGCACCTTTCTCCTCAGGAAATCCAATTCCCTTCATCCCCTTGGAAAATCCAATTCCATTGAAAAATCCAATTCCCTTCATCCTCTTGGAAAATCCAAATCCCTTGGAAAATCCAATTCCGTTTATCCCCTTGGAAAACCCAAATCCCTTCATTCCCGTGGAAAATCCAATTCCCTTCGTCCTCTTGAAAAACCCTATTCCCTTGGGAAATCCAATTCCCTTGGAAAATCCAATTCCTTTGGAAAATCCAATTCTCTTCATCCCCTTGGAAAATCCAATCCCCAGTTCCCGGGAATTGATCTGGGAATCGCAGCATCGGGAACGAGGGCTGGAGGGAAGGAGGGAGCGATGTCACTTTTGTTTACCTTCAGCGCCGTTCCGGCCGCACCTGAGCGGAATAATTCGGGAGCAGGGAAAATTGGGAGTTAAGTGGTTCCCTGTCACCCGTGAGGAGGTGACAGCTCTGCCAGGGGAGAATTCCCGGATCCGGAGGCTTCCGGAGCTCAGGATTTGTGCTATTTGCTCCCTGTTGGATACAGGAAGTGATCCCGAATTATTGGGGTGCACATCTGGAAACGAAATAATCTTGAATTATTGAGATGCAAATATGGGAATGAAATTATCCCAAATTTTTGGGATGCGAACCCGGGAATGAAATAATCTTAAATTATTATCAGTCATGGAAAGGGCAATTCCTTATGGGATTGGAGCATGGACAGGGCAATTCTTGCATGGAAAACGCGATTCCTGTGGGATCCAGCATGGAAAAGGCAATTCCTGATGGGATCCAGAACGGAAAGTACAATTCTTGCATGGATAAGGCAATTCTTGCATGGAAAATGTGATTCCTGCAGGATCTGGCATGGAAAGAGAAATTCCTTATGGGATTGGTCACGGAAAGGCCGATTCCTGATGGGATCCAGCACTGTCAGGGTGATTCCTGAGGGATCCATGTTTTTTCCCTGCTTTTTCCATGGTTTTTCCCTTGTTTTCCCTTGGTTTTTCCCTTGATTTTCCCCTGCGTTTTCCATGTTTTTTTCCTGGTTTTCCCCCCGTTTTTCCCTTTGATCCCGGCTCTGCCGAGCGGCACACAAAGCTCTGAGAGGGCGGCGGAGCGGGACGGACGCGCTGTCACTGGCGGAATGAGCTGTCACCTCCCATTTGTCACTGCCCGGGGACGGGAGCAGAGCCTTGGAAAAGCCGGGCCCGTTCCCGACGGAAGCACAAAGCAGGGCTGGGAATTCTCGGTCACTTCCAGATAATCTGGAAGATTTTCCCCTGGATTGCAATCCAAGGAATCCCTGAGTACCCAGGGTGTAAGAAATGACTGGAAATGAAAGGTGATGAAATTAGAGCAAAATGGAAATTTGGGATGAACTAACTCATTACCCCAACCCTAACCATAACCCTAACCCTAACCATAATCATAACCCTAACCCTAACCCTAACCATAACCATAACCAGAGCCCTAACATTAACCATAACCATAGCCCTAACCATAACCATAACCTTAACCATAACCATAACCATAACCATAACCATAACCCTAACCCTAACCCAAAAATTTTTTTATCCCGTTTTGGTCTGATGTCATCGGGTGTCACTGATCTGATATTGGTGTCACCAATCCCGATGTCACCGATCCTGATGTCGCTGATCCGGATGTCCCCAATCCCGGCGTCACCAATCTTGATGGATCCTGGTGTCACTGATTCCAATGTCACCCATCCCAATGTCACCAATCCTGATGGATAATGGTGTCACCGATCCTGATGTCACTGATCCCGATGTCACCAATCCTGATGGATCCTGATGTCACCAATCTGATCCTGATGTCACCAATCCTGATGGATCCCAATGTCACCAATCCCGGTGTCACCAATTCTGGTGAATCCTGGTGTCACCAATCCTGGTGTTTCCAATCCCAGTGTCACTTACCCCAGTGTCACCAATCCCGATGTCACCAATCTTATGGCAGATGTCACTGCGGTGACACCGCAGGGGGCGGGATCAATACCTGGGTGAAAACCAGGGACAAAAACGCGGCTAAAACCCAGAATTTTCCAAACACTGCCTCATCCCACGTTCCCACAGATCCCGGGAAGGTCTGGAGCCGATTAAATTAAGTTTTTACCCCTCAGCGCTCTCCTGTCGGGAATCGTTAGGGAATTAATGGGAAGGCCGGGATGCAGATGGGCTGCCTGTCAATTCCAGGGCAGGATTTTCCTGATCCCTGCCGACATTTCCAGCATTTCTCATTAAACCCTCGTGTTCCAATTTGTCACTGGAGCCGGGCCGGGGGGGGAGGGAGTTCCTAGGAAACTCAGGATGGAATCCGGCAGGAGAAAAGAGGGATTTTGGGATGCCCCAAAGGGTGATGGGATCGGTGTAAAAAGGGATTTATGGGTGGAAATGGGAGCAGCCTCCGGATCCACCGAGATCCCGGAGAGTGGTACAAAAAACTGGAATTTTCAGACAGAAATAGGGAAAAATACCAGGGAAAGGGGTTTAATTCCACTTTTGTCGTTGGATATTGATGGGATTTGAGGTTTTCCAGGGGTGGTCGGGGATGGGAGAGAGGAATTGGAGTCGGCCTTTGGGAACGGCCCTAAAACCACCCGAATTTAAAGGCGTGGAGGAGGGATATGCCGATTCCTGTGGAAAAGTGGGATTTGCCAATTCCAGCCAAAAAGTGGGATCAGAGAGTGCGGGAAGTGCCCTGTGAGAGTCCCTTCAGATTCCAAGGAAAACCTGGGGGAAATTCCTGGAAAGAAGAACGGGGTGGGCTCCAGATTTGGTGGGAATTCCTCCCTTCCCAAGGGACGGATCCAAAAGAGGGAAAACTCATCCCGACGAGTTTGGGAATGAACTGTGGGAAAAGGTGAGGGATTTGCGTTCCCGAAATTCCCATTAATGGGATTTTTTTCCAGTCGGTTCCTCCCTGTGAGGAAAAGGAAAAGGAAAAGGAAAAGGAAAAGGAAAAGGAAAAGGAAAAGGAAAAGGAAAAGGAAAAGGAAAAGGAAAAGGAAAAGGAAAAGGAATTATTCCTCCGAGAATTGTCCCACTCCCCACAACCAGATGTGCCCTCCAGCCCAGATGTTTCCGTCTTCAATCCAAAGGTGAATTCCAAGGGGTTTTTTTAATTTTTGGAAAATCCCGAAAAATTTTCCGGATTTTTAGACAACACTATGGAAACGGAAATCTTTTACTAAAACTGAATTTCTGGGATTTCCCTGATCGCAGGAAAAATTCCCCCTGGGAGAAGTTTCCCCCAGGGATTTTTGGGGGGCCAGGATTGGGATTTGGGTGACCCTTGGGGCGGGGGTCTCTTCCAGCTCAGGATATTCCATGATTCCACATTTTTTTTTCCTCTGGGATAAAACCGAAGCCTGGTTCCACTTTCCGGGGTCGAATCATCAAAATTCAGCTCAGGGGCAGAAAGAAAAAGACATCAAAAACGTGAGTTTTGGAGCCGCGCCAGGGCTGGAGCCACGGAGCCCAAAAATGAGGATTTGGGATGTTTGGGATTCCGCCCCATCCCTCAGAGCTCACGGAAAAGAGGAAATCTGGCGGGAGAGGCTGCAGGTAAGCACATGGATTCCATAAAAATCCACATTTCCATCCTCGGAGCCTGGAGGATGAAAAGCTCCGTCCCCTGGAGCCCCAGCGGATTCCATCGGAGCGGGAGCAGCTGCTCGGAAGCTTCTGAAGAGCCAAAAAAATTCCTCATGAATAAATATTAGGGGAAAGGGAGGGGAAAAAATTTAAATTAAAAAAAAAAAAAAATTAGGTTTCCTGAGAACAAACGAGGAGGAAATTTGGGAGCTTTGATCTCGGGGGAAAAAAATGGAATTAAGACGACGACGTCTCCCGGAGGAAGGGGAGGTGGATTTGGGATCAGAGATAAGGATTATTTTTTATTTTTTGGAGAACAAGGAAAGCGATAAAGTGGGATTGCTCTGGCTGTCAGCACGGGAGGGCTCAGGAAAGAGGAATCCGAAAATTCCTGACTCAGCTTCCCGGCAATGCTCCGGGAGCTTTGATCTGAGGGGAAGGGGATGGGTTTGGGGGGGGTTGGGGTTCCTGGGGGGAAAATGGCACTTTTTGGGGGGAAAGGGCATTTTTTGAGGGGAAAAGGGTTCATTTTTTGAGGGAAAAAGGGCATTTTTTGAGGGGAAATAAGCCCATTTTTGAGAGGAAAAGGGCCCATTTTTGAGGAGAAAAAGTATGGATCCCGGGGAAAAGATTCCATTTTTGAGGGAAAAGAGTCCATTTTTGAGGAAAAGAGAGCCCCTTTTTCAGGAAAAAAGAGCCAGCTTTGGGAAATGCCTGGACCAGGCTCAGCAGGACCTGGAATTTTTCCTTAGTAAAAGCCAAGAGATTTTTCCCTCTGGGCAGCACTGGGATGGTTCTGGGAATCTGAATCCGCCTCAAATTTGATTTTCCCAATATTTTTGGTGCTGATTTTCCTCTCGGGATGTGAGGAAGAGCCAGGCCAGGATCCGGGAAGGTCTGGGTGATCCACCAGGGAGCATCTTTGGGCCAGGATATCCTTCGGAGCAGTTTCCACTGGAATTCGCTGTTTATTTTTCCGGGATAAATGGCAACTCCGAGGATTCTTTTCAGCACTCCATAAATCACCTGCCAGCTGGGCAGCTTCACCTCGGGAACCTCTCCCAATTTTTTTCCTTACCTCCTTCTTTCTTTTCTTTTCTTTTCTTTTCTTTTCTTTTCTTTTCTTTTCTTTTCTTTTCTTTTCTTTTCTTTTCTTTTCTTTTCTTTTCTTTTCTTTTCTTTTCTTTTCTTTTCTTTTCTTTTCTTTTCTTTTCTTTTCTTTTTCTTTCCTTTCCTTTCCTTTCCTTTTTCTTCCACCCCCTCCCAACTTTGGAATGATGATCCATGCAAAAAAAGAAATAAAATAAAATAAAATAAAATAAAATAAAATAAAAGTGAAATTCTTCTGGAGAAATTGCTCCACTGAGGAATATTGGGGTTCGTCCTTGGAAAGCTCGGGGTGGTGGAGATCCCAGGCTGGAATTCCTGGATTCGGAGCCGTTGGAACGCCGGGAATTCCGAGGGACATTTTCCCGACTTCCCGCTGCCACCCTCAACATTTCCAGGGATTTTTTCCGGGTTCCTTTCCCTCAGCCGAGCTCCGATTCCTGGCGATGTCCAAGCCCTTTCCCCTGGGGTCGGCCGAGATTCCTGCCCGGGGGTTGTGGACAGCCTGGAATGGGATTGGGATTCCTTCAGCCTTGGGAAGGTTCTGGATTGTTCTCCGAGATCTTGGAATGGCTTTTTGGCTCCAGGGATTTTGGCTCTGGGTGAGGGAGAGGCTGAGAAATGTTCCCGAGGGCTTTGGGGTCTCAGGGAATGGGATTGGGATGGGATGGGATGGGATCCATGGGATGGGATGGGATTGGGATGGGATGGGACAGAACGGGATGGAACAGAACTGAATGGAATGGGATGGAATGGAATGGAATGGAATGGTATGGGGTGGGATTCATGGGACTGGGATGAGATGGGATGGGATGGGATGGGGTG
>VZRL01000889.1:251698-284290 GCA_013397895.1 Origma solitaria | reverse complement strand
CGAACCTTCCTGAACCTTCCCTCTCCACATTTGCTTTTCATGTTTAATTAAAACCATCAGTTTTTATGCACCTTGCCAGTGGTGCCATTGCCCATCTAAGTGCACTTCCTTGCTGTATTTCAACATGTTTTTATCAAAGCAATGCTTTGGTAAGCCTGAACAGTAATGGGAACTCTTGGTTCAAAGTGCCTTTTTGAACATCGGAGAGTCTCATGGAGCAAATTTATCTACAGATGTGTAATAGGAATGCAATTTGGAAAGCTAATGTAATTTTTGTCTGCAAAATTAGACTTTGTTAACATATATTTAAGTTATCAAAATTCTTTTTTACTGTCATATATAAAAAATATTAATCAGTATTAGAACAAAGGTTTGTCTATCGCATATCCCTTTTCTTGGTCTGTAGCAGCTGCTCAAGTCAGGGAATCCAATAAGAATAGGAGATGATGATTTCCCTTTTTACTGAATGTAATTTGAGTTTTAAAACTTCTCCTGGAGCATTTTTTATTCTTTTCTTTTTTCACCACTGTTATCTCACATTTCACATTTCAGGAAGTCATTTCACTCATTTATTTGTTTCATTGCTTTGGGAAATCTACACAGTGACCCTCCTTGATGGAAAGTTTTTTCTGGGATTTCCTTGCTGCACTGGGACCTCATCTAAGAGAACTTTAGAGCTCCTTATCATTTTTCATTGTCCAGACACAGTTTCATTTCACTCACCCACACACTCAGGGACACACATCAATACATTTATGAAGCTTAGGTATTTCTGCGCGTTTTCAAGAAAAATGATGTTCAAAAACCTCCCATTGATTTTTTGATAAATGGCTCATGCAGAAGCTTGCTTGACAGCCAACAGGAATGAATAAGCTTATTCCAATAAAATCACCACCATGTCTGATTACAATATTTTTCAATGGCCAGTTTTGTGCAGAGAAAGAGATCCCTACGGGGAGGTCATTTGTCAGCCTAAGTCAGAGCTTTAATGTTACCCTGAAATAGCTTAGTTGAAGTTATATCAGAGTTTCTCTTTCCTCCTTTCAGAGGGAGAAAAAAAAAAAAGGTATAAAGAAAATAGAAAAAAATATGGAGAATCATAGCACTTGTATAAATCAGGGCACAGTAGCCAAACTGATTTCATGTAAGCTCCTGGTGCCAATGCATTCATTTTGTGTTCTAATGGGGCACTTATTTGAGAAAAGCTTCTTTTACTCTTACATTTTTCTACATCTAAATTTTCTTTAAATCTATTGCAGCTTATTTTACCAGGGTCTGCTTCAGCACATAAGATTATCAGATTTGTATTTGTCAGTGCAGTGGCTACAATAAAATATACTCTGTCTCTAGGAATTAGTTTTGTTCTCAGCTCTTCCCATAATTATTTTTAGCTGGACTGTAATAATCCCTATGTCTGAAGCAGTTTCTGCACTAAATAGTTGTTTCAGGAGACATGAAATTTAAATGATGATAATTCTACTTGCTTTGCTCCGTGGTTGTCAGCCGAATCAGATTTTTTTTTTTTTTCTGTAAAGTATGTATTTTCCTGGTCACATTAACCATATTGACACCAGCTAGAAACTGATATCCCCAGTTAACAAGACCTGATTTTGGTGGAGTGCCTGGATGAAGAGTGAAGGAATGCTTTTTCTTCAGTGTGTTCATCACATTCCAGCTGGGACTGTGAAAAGTCCTACAGCAAAGAAGAATTGCTGTAGGTCCAGAGTAATGCTTGAAGAGAGAAGAATTTCTCTTAGCTTTCCCTTGCAGCTATGTAGTCTGATACACAACTGGATCTAAAATGTTTCATTTTTCTTTCAGAAAAGATCAAACCATGCTGGATGTGCATGTGAGTTCTGCTACCCGTCCAGTTCTGCCAAGGCAATGATGTTCAGCGTCCTTTTGCCTCCAAAACACAATGAAAATTTAATTCCTAGCAACACCCACCTTCCACCTCTCTGTTTCTGAGAGGGGTAGATACTGCACATTAAATTTTAGAAAAAAAAGATGCTCCAAAAAACTCTTCTATTATTGAGTGTTGCCACATGTAATTTTTTAGGTGGCTTCTTCCTGCAGCAGAGGGGCTTGAATTGGGTGGTTTTTAAGGGCTGGGGGGCTGGTCCTCTCCTTCAGGGCTGAGCAGAGATGCTGCTGCCAATGGGAGATTCAAAGTGGCTGAAAGAAGCAGAAGTGTTGGCAAAAGCAGGTTTGGTATAAAAGCCAAAGCACAGCGGAGTTCACTGGCGAAGTTCACCCTGCTACTGGCTAGGTGGTCAAAGCACACAGAGAAAAAGCAAGCAAAAATCTAAAATCAGTCAATCTAAACCCAGAACCAGCCTAAAAAAATGTCTACGTGGAGGCTGGGTGGTAGGCAGAGGGGAGAAAAGGGTGGGGAAAGGGGAAGGATAAAAAGGAATAAGGAAACTTTTCCTGTTGAGTCACAAGGTTCAGAGTGGCTAAAGTGAGATCTTGAACAACACTTTAGGCCTAACGGTTTAACAGCACTTAAGAGTACTTAATTGATAAGTTAAGTTATGTTAGGCTTAAGTTAAAAGATTTATATAGTATAGCACAATAGTAACTCACTTTCAGGCCTAACTTAGCTAAAAATCTAAATTCCTTAAGGACCTAAGAGAGGGACATCCCTAGCACATACACTGTGGCATATTCATCCATGTTCAGACCTAAAGAGCCTATACAAGGTTTATATATGTGAAAAATTACCCTTGAATTCAGTGACTGACTCATGTAGGATGGCTTTACCTCTTCTCAGGGGAGGAAGGCTGAGGAGTGAGGGGATCAGCTTAGGATCCATGGTCATTTTTGCCAGTGCTCCGAGAATATCAAAGGTGAGAGTTTGCTGGCTCTGAGGAGTGTCCCACTCCCAGGAAGATGCTGCTGCTGTCCAAGAGAGCTCAAAAGTCTCTCGACCACTGTTTACAGGGTCACAAGAGTGTGGCTTTAATCATAACAATTTTTCACCCCAGTCATAATTCAGGTCAGTAACTTTCTTTGCAAGTTCAACAAAAACATTGTTTCAATTGGATTCAGGCAAGAAAAATGAATTTCCAAGGCTGTTGGTTGAAAGGCAGGAGCTCGTTAGACAGCACAAGTTCCTGGGAGCAGAAGCTGTTCTTAATGAGCTCGAGAGGGGCTCAGCCCAGGTGCTGCTCATCAAAGCCGACGCCTAACGAGCAGTTCTGAGATCATAGTGCAGCTCGAGAGCCTGGGGTGGGAGCTAAATGCACCACCACGTGCTCTTCTCAGCCAGATGTGCTTGACAAGAAACATCCCTGCCATGGCGGGGAGGTTGGGGCTGTGTCGTGGTTTAACCCTGGAAGGCAAGCGAGTCCCTCGCAGCCGCTCCCTCACTCCCTGCAGTGGGGCTGGGGGGAGATTTGGAAGGGTAAAACTGATGAAGCTCATGGGCTGAGGTAGACATTGAGTTTGACAGGCGAATCAAAAGCTGTGTGCACAAGGAAACAAAAGAAGGAATGTATTCCCCACTTCCCACAGGCAAAGTTCAGACATCCCCAGGGAAGCCGGGCTCTGTCACGGTGCCTTGGGAAGGAAACCATCGCTCCAGACATCCCCCTTCCTCTTCTGCTTTGTCCCCAGCTCTCTAGGCTGAGCAGGGCACAGCATGTCGCATCCCTGTGGTCAGCTGGGGTCAGCTGTCCTGGCTGTCCCCTCCCAAGCCCCCCAGCCCACTCACCAGCTGATGACCCTGTGCGAGCACTGCCCGGCAGAACCAGAAACATCCCGGCTCTGTCTACACCATTTCCAGCACAAATCCAAACCACAGCCCCAAAACAGACTTTGTGATAAAAATTAACTCCACCCCAGCCCAAACCAGCACTACCTGGAGATGATCTTGAAGGTCTCTTCCAACCCAGACCATTCTATGGTTCCATGGTGACCCCCAGAGCAGAGAAGACTGGGCGAGTGCCATAGGCTGATTTTGAACATGAAAACTCATCTTCCTTTGCTGCTGCCATGCTGCAGGCCACAGGATTTCATACAGAAGGCTTCCCCTGTGCTGTTGGAGACTCGTGGGCAGCCCCTTGTCGCTGGCAGAGAGATGTCCTGCCCTGGGCACCAGAGCCTGCCAGAGGCACTCTGCCCACGGGGCTGAGCTTGGCCTCCAGCTCTGCCCCTCTGAACACAGCACCAGATTTTTTATGTGAAACAAAATGTGTTTTAAGCCACTAAAGGGCAAAGCCAACAACGTGGCTGCTAGATTTGGACAGCGAACGCAAAGAAACAAGGCAATTAGGATACCTTGTTAGCCAGCTGCACTTGGCTGGGGTTCCTGCCTCCACTCTGTTGGTTTTTTCAAGGGCTGATGGGGTGGATTCGAGCTCGTTAGAGCTAGCACTGAGCGCCTGTAATGAGCCACATCCATCTGGCATCATCCCTGCCTTGCTGGAGTCTCCCACTTAGGACAGAGCCTTTCTTTAATGAACTGCTTTCCTCACCAAGGCCTCCGCTCAGTGTAAACACACCACGAGGGAATTGTCAATAACCCCTGATCTTGATAGTTAATTTGATTACTGTTTGAGTTTATGAGCTGTCTGCTGAAGTAGATCAGCCTGATGTAGTATCAGCTGCTGGTACGTGGACATATTTCCAAAATAAAGCTTCACACGGAGCTGCCCAGGTAGTGTTGTCTTCATCAGTAGATGATGCATTAATATGATATAAACGCCACAGAAAAGCTGCTCTCAGTGCATGGTTGGTGAATATACATGGACTCAGCTGAGCTTGTAAGGCTTTGAGTAATTAACTTTGCTAGCACATCAGATTTATTTACAATCTTATCACTTCAGGGATTGGAAAAATTATAGGTGAAACACGGGGCAAAAGGGAATCTGTAAGTACAATATGGGAAACAGCAAGTGCAACATGGTTTTTTCTGTGAGAAAAATCTCAAAAAAGTAAATAAGAAATTGTTCAGATTTTGTGGGTTTGAAACTTTTGTACAACTTCCATGCTGGAAAAGTAAAACAGGTGTTCTTAAGCTTTTTGTGAACTAAATAACAAAAAAACTTGCCAAAACAAACCAACCAAAACAAACCAAAATAAAACCCTAACAAAACCAAAACTAAACCAAACTGAAGCAAACAAACGAAACCAAACCAAACTAAACCAACCAAAAAAAACCAAACCAAACCAACCAGACAAACAAAAACAACAAAAAAAATCCATGAAAACAAAAAAAATCACAAAAAGAAAAGTCAGCTGAAGCACTGAAACTTTCTTGAATAGAAAAATGCATGTAGTTTCCTTTTTTTGGTTATATAACCTTTTCTTAACCCCAGATTTTGTTCATCTTTCTGTAAAAATAGTAGTTTCAAAATGAAAAGGCATGAATCATGAAATTTAGAAAAACGTTGACTGCAAAATTTTGAGAAGCTGGAAATCATTATTTTATTTCATTGTTATGCTGGCGTCTTCCAGGTCAATATTGATATTAAAAAATATATGTGAAAATTCTTCTTACTTGCACTGGGAAGTCCCCTTTGTTGGGAGAGTTTTCTCCTGCATCACATCTGGGAGGACACAGTGCCCTGGGGGAGAGGTGAGACTGAAAATGGTGTTCAGCATCTGCAACCTAATTAAAGGTAATTGTCTGTTGCATTTTAATGATGTCCAGCTTGACCACCATTAGACTTCTTCAGGATAATTGGAGATGAGCTGTGTTTTCAGGACTTGGGCTTTAGAGCTCAAATTCTGAACAAATTTCATTTTGTGTCATTTGTGTCGATCTTGCCCCGGGCAACAGAGAATCTCTCTTTACTATGGTTTAAATTTTTTGGGCTTGGAATGGATGTGAGTTTTCTTGTGCCTTTACTTTTTTAGCAGTACCTAGTAAAGTGTCAAGTTTTAATAAATCAAAGAGCAAAAGTTCAGGTGTACTGAAAGGTTCTTACTCTGCTAATGACCCCCAACTTCACCAAGACTCTTGCTTATGGCACTTTTGTGTCTCATGGAATCACAGAATACCCTGAGTTGGAAGGGACCCACAAAGATCAACAAATTCAACTCCTAGCCCTGCACAGGGCAATCCCCAGGATCCCACCGTGTGCCTGAGTGTGTTGTCCAAACACTTTTTGAGCTCTGGTAATTCATTTATCCGTAGTTGTGACTGTGTCTTACCCCTTGTTCTACGCTCCCAGTCAAAATGCAGAGGTGTTTCTTCGCAGGGCAGTAAACTAACCACATTTTCAAAATAAATGTTAGTTCTTTCAGTACATTTTTTTCCCTACAAGTAGCAAAATTCACAAGGTGAGCTGTCCTGTTTTACACATTCACAAGCCCCACACTGGTGCGCTGATTTTGCAGAGGAATTGATGCAGCGCTCGAGGCACTGCAAGACTGGCAGCCCTGAAAAATGAAGTTCTTCAGCCACTCAAAGCCTCGAGACTGAGCCTTCTTAGGCTCATTTTCCCTGAACCTCTCTTGGACTGCCTGGAGCTCTGTTTTTTCGTGGTGTAGCCGCATCAGTAATTTTTCCAAAGACCAGATGGCGATACCTAATTTATTTTACTTTTGCTTGTCTTTGTGCAGCACAACCTGAGTTTTTGTGTAGATAACTGTAACAGGCCATTATTCTTCTGTAGAATGAAATATTTTTGGGTGAGATGATGGTGTGGTTAGAGGAATGGAGTCCTGTTGTGAGAAATGGGCATGTGGGATGTGAAGAAGAGGAGCATCCATGGGGTGATAAGCCACAGGCAGCACTGGAGAGCTTGCGGCTATCAACAATTCATCACTGATCACTTAAATGAGTGAAAAATGGGTAAAGTTTGCTTTTTACAAGCAAAAAAAGAGAACAAAGAACAGGTGTATGATATGAGAAAGTCCCTGTGTGTGTTCTGAATTTGGATGAAATGTGACATACAGGCTGATGAGGAAAGACCAAAGTGTAAAGCACATTAATAAACACAAAATAACCCACGAGCAGATCCTAGAGTAATGAAGGAGAAACTCCCCAAGGACTTGGGATGCTCTGCTCCTTGCCAGACTGAATGCCCCACCTTCAAGACCACAAGAAGTCATGAAAATATGAGCAAAGAGATGGGAAAATTATAGAAATTGAGAAATGCGTTTACAGTTTTAACTATATGGTGATTATTGAGGGATTTGGGGATTTTTTTTTTTTTGGTAACTTTTTTTTTTCTTTTCCTTTAAGTAACAGCTCCTTGATTGGGCTGTTATGATTTTACTTATCCTGATACTAAATCCTGGATTTTGGTTATAATTGAATTCCTGGTTTTGGCCATTACAAAATTTTGAGTGTAACTCAGTTGGATCTGTAATCAGGGATATAATCTTGATTAGATTCTCACATAACAATTGGCCTATTTTCACTGGAAGGGGTAACAAAATCATGCCCCATGTGATGGACTTTGGATTTCTGTGCTTTTATAGTTGCCACTAATTTTATAATAATTGAAACATGACTGGAAATAGAATGAAAATAGTCAGTTTATATGATGGGGAGGTTTTATTTCTCTTATTTACATGCTTCTAGTTTTACACAGCTGTAATAGCCAAGGCTGACATGCCTGAAAGCACCACTGTGGAGGGAAGGAGGAGCGTTGCCCGTCTCTGGGATTGCTCTTGGAAAAAAAACCAGGAAACTTGGAAATTCTGGCAATAGTGTAAATGATATAATTTTGTATTTATCACCTCCATTTCACTCAAACGATCAGATCATGTACTGCATTCTTTGTTTTGTCACCCCTCCCAGTTCATCAGCAGCACAAAGAGGGGTAATTGCTCTTCAAGCCTGGTCACTGTGGGTGGGAGATAAGGAGTGAAGAATTGTGAGATGGTGTAAAACAAGGGTGTGGTTCATCCTGGGACAAAGGCAAGGCCCTGCAGATGCAAATTGTTTTTGGGAAGGAAGTTAAAGAGTCAACAGAAACTCATTTTTCTTGGATTTCCCTGTGACAAAGTCATTAAAATATAATCTGATGCCCATAGCTCCAAAATTTGGGACAGCAAACTCAATGGGAAGAAAAACTGAGAACAAACAAGGTGAAGACTGGAAAATCATGGAAAATTTAGTGGAGCACACCCTGAAAGCACATCAGGAAAAAACCCAAACAGATAATCAAACAAAAAATAAACAACAGAAGAAGTGTGGTTTTATTCCATGGATTGGGTTTTATTGGCTATAAAGACTTGCAATTTTTCCTTAATAAAACAAGAGAAGGAGGGGAAGAAAGAGGAGATCTCTTGGAGGTGGTGAAGAAAGAAAAACAGGCGGAGGTGGAAGAAGTTGAAAATCTCCCCAGAATTAAAAAAAATTATAAAATTGAGCGGGTTTTTCTTTTGCAGCAGTTTGGTTTTTGCTTGTAATTTATTTAACCTCCTTGTTCATAAATATTCATTCAATTACTTAATTAGAGCCTCAGTAAACACCATCAACTTTGGGTTCAGGTTGGTGGGAGACAGATTATTGCTCCTGGTGCATAAAGAATTCTCTTCACCAAAGATATGAGGTGTCTGAGAATGACCTGACAACTCTCCACATACACGTGATCTGGAATTTTGCATTTCTACCTGTGGAAATTTTATTTTCTGGCATTTTTTTGAAAGCACTACATGCCAAACTGGAATGCAGTTGTGTTTTGAAGGTGAATTTCCCATGAGGAATTTATTGTAAGGTACCAAGGCGCTGTCCTTCATTACTGCAGGATATAATTCATCGGTAATAAAGTAAAAAATAAAATTTCAGTACTTCTAAAGAAGCACTGAAATCCTTTCTGCCACAAACATCCTCACACCACTTTATAAATTGCTGCATAAAGTCAGCTACACAAAGTCTGATGGACACAAAAATTTCAAGGCGACACTAGGGGAGAGAGAAGAGAAAGTAAATTGCAGAACAAGAAAAAAAAATGTTCAAAATGGTGTATTCTAATATCAGGAAATTCTTCCCCATGCCAAAAGTTGCTGAACAGCATAATCTTGAGTGCAAAAACGAGGCACAGACGTGAAAAATGAGAAAAGTTTTTCAAGTTGTCGATTTTCAGCAGCCCAACAAAACATATACCCAAAGCCTGGGTAAGACTTTGGCAGTGAAAAATACCTGGTAGAAAGAGAAAATTATTCCATAATCCTAAAGTCAGTTGTCAGAAGCTTGAAAAGGTGAATATTTTTTGGTGAATACCTCGTGAGTAATATTATAGATATATTTAAATTTGCAGAACGTCTTTACTGATGTCACTTCAGCAAATGAATTTATCAAACCATTTTGCTAGAGTGTAGGTTTCCTGCTCCCAAATGCCCTTTTAAAGATCTGTATCCAATTTTTTTAAATTTCTTTTCTGTTTGTTGTGGTTTAACCCTGGAAGGCAACTCAGCCCCACAAAGCTTGCTGGGGAGAGAAATGGGAAGGGCAAAAGTGAGAAAAATTTCAGGTTGAGATAAAAACAGTTCGATAGAGAAAGAACAAATCAACAAGCTTTTGGTTAGGACATTCATTCTCAGTTTATATATACTCTGCATGTATTCAGTGATTAGTCATATTCCCTTTAATTTTTATTTTCTAGGCTTCAAATGCACTTTTGTTATCCCCAAAATGATAGTTACACACTCCTGTTATCCTCCTGGTAGTTCTCTCTACAAGCCCAGCTAAACTGACCTTATTTTTGACTGGAACTGACTTGAATTTTATTTCAAATGACCCATACGAATGGTTTGTAAAACAATGAAGAACCTGCTTCATAAGTTTCAGGAAAAACAATCTTTATGTGACATAAAATACATTGGACATGAAAATGCACATTGGACAGCAGCATCCCCAGCATTTCCTGGAGAATTCAATCTTGATGGATGCAGGAACACATTTGTGCAGAGATTATTATGTAGCCACGTTTGATTCATGAACTCTTTCTCAAGGAGGATTCAAACCTCACTGCTGTCATCTGGCCAGATTTACCTGAGCAGGTTCCAGAAAGTTCTGTTTTGCTCCACTTTGTGACAAAAGTCAGGCCTTGGTAATTGTATTTATGGAGAAATAGAGAAATATGTTGAGTTAGGTGTTATAAGAATGAGTATTTTTAAGAAGTGCCTCTAATTTGGCACACTCTGTGGGCCAGCCTTTTAAACACAAAGTCCTCTCCTGCTGTACCAATCACCGTTTTACAGAGTTTTAAACTGCTGCCCATCCTTGAGACATTTTAAAAATTTTGTTTGTGCATTTCTCTAACAACCTTAAAAGGTATTGGTTTAAATACTTGTATTGGTTTAAATACTGTTTGCCAAGAAAAGAAAGGATAAAAAGTGGACTATGACATTCGACAACATTTTTTATCATGTAAGGTGCCAAAAAAGTTGTTACATTCAATATGTATTAGCGCTAAAAGGAAGAGAAGAGCATTATCACTCAAGAAAATTCTCGTCTCTGGGAATTATTCTCTTTATAAAAAGAAGTTGTAGGGCTGTAGTGAGACCATATTGTGCCATCCCACCCTCATTTGAGCACCTTCAGGGTGGTTGCATCCTCTGTGGCACACTGCCATCCTGGGGGGCCCAGGGCAGCCATGGTGGGGGAACAGGACCACGAAAGCTTTTCTTAAAAGTCCCAGTCAGCTCTGACTTGTCTCAAAAGCCCATTTTTGATGGACAAGCACACTTATGTTGGTCTTTGTTCAAAATTGCTGTGAGTTTTTACACGCCCATGGTCAGGACACAGGTCACACCCGTGGGGCTCAGGGTTTTGCTGTGGTTCCTGCGGAGTTTTTCCTCACAACTCATGCTAAATCAAGAAAGTCACATCCTAAGGCAGATTCAGGAGGTTTTCCACCTCAGTGGAACTTTTTCCTCCTTACTCATATGCCTCTGAAATGGCTTGTTGTGTTGAAAACTTCCTTGCGTTGAATATATTTCATCTGCCTCCGAAAAAATCACCTTATCCTTCAAAAAAGATCACATTTCCTGGCGAGGAGCTACAGCCTTTTTACCCTGGAGGTGGAATCTATATCCTTGCTTTTAATTTTTTGGATGGGCCTGGAGCAAAGGGTTCAGCAGGCCTGGGGAAGCTTTTAAAACAGCTCTAGGAAAGGCAGAAAAACCCCTTTCCATCACCCCGAGGGTTCATTTGAGGGTCTGGCAGGGATCAAGAGCATGAGCCAAACACTTCGTGACCCCAGGTGGATAAAGGCAGCTCATCCGATTTACACACGTGTGTCCTAGATTACATGGAAGGTGTAACCAAAGGTATATATTCTATTCCCATCTCCATAAGCTGTTAAAACAGGTGGGGCAGTGTTCTTTGTGCTCAGCATGACCCAGCCCTGCTGACACCATCGGGGCTATCTCTGCTCATGGCCATCAATGTCCCCAGGAGTGACCCAGCCCTGCTGACACCATCGGGGCTATCTCTGCTCATGGCCATCAATGCCCCCAGGAGTGACCCAGCCCTGCTAACACCATCGGGGCTATCTCTGCTCATGGCCATCACGGGCTCCAGGAGTGACTCACAGATTTCATCAGCCATTGTGAGATGCCCCGCCCAGAGGGGAGGAGCTGAACATTCTTACCTGCATATAAACTGAGACCCTGGAACACGGGGGTACCTTTCCCACTGATTCCCAGAGGAGAAGAGCTCAGAGCCACCACTGGACCTCCAGAGACCAACAAGACCTTTCCACAAGATCAGCACTTCAACAAGAGCACATCCATCGCTCCAACGGGACTGCAGCCACCATTGACCTGCACTGCAGCACCACCCGAACAGGGTGCAGGTTGTATTCTGACTTTGTCTGTTTAAACTGTTGATTCTGTATTATTGCCTTGCTCTAAATATTAGTGTAGAACTGTTATTGCTTCTCCCATATCTTTGTCTGAAAGCCCCTGATTCCAAGGTTATAATAATTCGGGGGGAAGGGAGTCACATTATCCATTCTAAGCGAGGCTCCCACCTTCCTTAGCAAGACACCTGGCTTTCAAACCAAGACAACGTGCAAACATAATGCTGCTCGATGCAAAAGCGCTGAGCAAATGCTCTCTGGTGACCATTTATGAAGGCAGAGCGTTAAAAGTGTTAATGTGATCAATAAAGAGGGAAAGGGCCTGCGAACGGGGACTCAATCTAAGCTGCCGAAGCTTTACAGAACATTGCCGATGAAATAAATATTTAGTAACTCTGCACTAAAGGCGCTACTCTTTTGACAGGATGAGTTTCATGCCTCACAGCACAAAAGTTATGAGATTTCAGTCAGTAATCAAATAACTATATTTTTTTTCATGGGAAAAAGACATTGCTTCCTTTCCCCTGACATATCAATGATTAAAAGGAACAGCCCCACCCTCTACCCCCTCTGCCACCCCACGCTTTCCAATTTTCGGCAAAGAAAAGAAAAAGTAGAGGGAAAAAATTAGAGTACAGAGAGAGAAGAGAAAGAGGTGAAAAAATAGGAGAAAATGTGCGTTAATCAGACCATGGCAAACTTGAAATTGGTGTAGGTGTGCCATAAATACCACTGCATGGCACTGTTACATGGTTTGAGGCTGAATGGTGGCTGCCTGAGCTTAAAAATGCTCCAGAAATCATGGTTGATATCACAGAGAATGCCATGAGGCTTCAACATGAAAGGTATTTGGATATAATATCAGTTTCAGTAGGAAAATGGGCTGCTGTTTTTTCACTACTACAAAATTACTCCATCACTTATGACATGATGTATGTCAATGACATATAAATAATAAAATTGTGCCAGGTTTCAGATGAGAAGCAGGGTCCGGGGACCACAGCACACCCACCAATGGGTATTTTTCTTTTAGTCATGAAATTTTCTTTACTGTGAATGGCAAAATGGCAGTGACATGTTTACCTGGTAAGAAGTTACCTGTGCCAGATGAATGGTTGGGATAATGGTGCTGGAAACCAGCAGGAGAGAGGGGGCAGGTACAGAGGAACCTGTACTGGTGTGAAATAAATTATTTTACATCAAGTAATTCAGGACCGGAACATGCTCTGGGAGAGAGAAGGAGTGATAAATTGGCATCCGAGTGTCCTTGAATTCCCAGAGTGTGACAGGTCATCTTCCTGGAGATGGTAAGGGAACACCTCGAAGCACTGCACAGAAAAGTCTCCTGAAGAAATAGCAGAACTAACTGTATTGTTAATAATACATGGGCTGCAACCATTTGCAAATTAGTTTGTGGGTCCTTTACACTCAGTGTGTTTCAGACATTTAAAGTTCTGAAACAGGTTAAAGTGCCTTGAATTACGTTGCTGTTTGGTACCTAGGGGAAGCAAGGAGGATGACTAAATGCAGCTAGCATTTTGAAAACAAGGCAGTAATTTCTTTTTTCCAAATTAAAAAGGTATTATTAGAAAGACAACAAAACAATTAATTTTTGAAATAATTTCTGAAAACACTTCTATCAGTGTGATTCTGAAGTCACCCACTTTGGCAGCCTGAATTGGGTTCTAATGGCACTTTCGGCCTTTTTGCTGCTTTTCACAAGCACTTTTGACTCTCTCCATTCAGAGCAATTATATCGAGGACAGCCTCAGGTGTGCTGGGCTGTGATCTTTTCCTGTAAGCAAATATAGCCAGGGAAATGAAAACATTGACTTGTTCCTGTTTTCAGATCAGGTCCCACATGTACTCTGCTATGCAATGCAATGTTTTGTCTACTTGATGAATTCAGCACATCTCCTACTTAACGAATCTTCACTGATTTTGTGTTTTAAGGCCTATTTCCAAAAAACTTCAAGGAAAAATCACTGCTCCTAGAAGTCCTTGGTGAGGCTTCATGTATGTTCAACAACAAATGGGGATTTTTTTTTCTGTGTGTTTTTCTCTCATTCACCAGGAGAGACCCCTCAATATTATTTCAATATTTGTTTGCTGAAGGTATTGCCTTAGTTCCCAGGAGAAGAATTTCTAGTGAAATATCCCAGTAGTGAAAATGTCTATCTTGGTATTTAATAAAAGTGTTGCCATTTTTACTTTTTATCTTCTTAAATACACACGTGAATCCTGATTTTAAATGTACAGGACATACTGGAGTGGGGAGTGGAATCCACACAATCTGTCACCCACTGCAGTCATTCATATCACTGTTAATGAATATTAGGTCAATTAATTAATATTATTTTAGCTGCGTTGTTTATGTGTAGGGGTTTTTTTGTGTTTTTTGGTTTTGTTTTTTTTGAGAGGGAATTGGGTATCGTAAGAAGTAAATATTCCCCTGTAATAAAAGAACATATTATTACATTCATGCCATTCAAAAAATTGCCTGAAATATATTTCTGATTACTTATGTGGCTGTTGTGAGAATGAGGTTTAATTGCAAATATAGAGAAATACCCCAACATATTCTATTTACATAAAATATATCAAAACATCTCAGTTAAATGAATGGTATATTGTAGGATAAGTTATATATTAAGGTTGTTTTTGGTAGCTTAAATTATTTTCTTGTTGAGTTTATTTATTCCATACAATTGATATTTGCAATGGTTTCTGCTTTCTTGCCTTTTCTTTTTTTGGCTAGGGTTAAAAATCCCAGCTGTCACACTAAAGTAAACACTACCAAATATATTTTAGAACACAGTGCAATTTTCTCTGTACCTCTACTATATTGACTTTTGTAGAGGAAAAAAAAAAAAGCCTGAACGGGACATGGTTAAATATCTGGTAATTTAAAAACAAACAAATAAACAAAAAAAGAGAAAAGACATATAGTCAAGAAGAAAGCTTTTGAAAGTACTGGCCTCAGATTGCTCCCACTGAAAATGCAATTATTGACTTCAGTGGATGCTGGGTGATGTCAGTGCTCATCCAGCTCATATATTTTTATTTTTCAAGTCTATTTTTCCTCTTTCTTTTCCTTTTTTTTTTTTTTTTTAAGAGCTATACTTACCTGCTGTAATAAAGAAACATAAAATTGCATTTGAAAATCAAGTAGGTGAGGTGAACTGTGAGATGCTGCAGCTAAAACCTGACAAGTACCTGAGGTACTGTGTGCTCCAAATTCTGCTACACGTGATGGGGACACAGCCTGGTCATGTCACGCTATGGTTCATAAAAAGTACTTATTTGCAAGCCAAAAATATTTCTTTTGGTTGGCTGCACTAAAACCTTTCTGTGAGGATCTCCTCAGCTTCATCACAGAAGTCACATGGGGAAAATTTCACCTGAGTCAAATAAATTTGGTCTTTTGCAAATGTTATACAGAGCCCAAGTAGAGCACTCTGGAATAATTTCTGAGCAAGCAGAAGTCCCATGCCCTGGTTTTAAAATTATGCATATTTAAAAAATGAAATCTCACCAGGGTCAGACAATCTTCTAACCCATTCATGGCTACAAAAAAACTTTCATTCATGGCTACAAAAAAACTTTCATTCATGGCTACAAAGGACTTCCAACCACAGCTCTCCAAGGGTTTAAAATGCTGGTTTGTTTTCCAAAACCGATGTAGCAAAGCCCACATTTGGAACCCTTATTCAAGTTTATATAGAATTATTGCCTTGCCAAATGGCCATCTTTAATGGCTCATGTGTTTCTTTGCAGAGCTAAGAGCAGGTTGGACATCTTAATTACACGGTTTTATTATTTACACTCCAGTCGACATTTCAGAAGCCCACAGAAATATCCTGAATACACATATTTGTAAAAGAGTGGTTACATTTCTATATTTTCTAGTAGTTAAATATTATAAATTCATCACTATCCCTTTCTTTCTCTTATATCTGTATATTGACTCCTTTCACCAATTCTTCTACAGTAGGCTTATGGGTCCTTCGCTTTCAAACCAATTATTTTCACTTTCTTTATATACAAACCATCGTCAGACTTCTTTTAAACCTTCACTTAAACTTCATTTTGCAGCAAACCCATTCAAACTGGACTTTCCAGACTTTGTATTTCATGTTGTAATTATCTGACTCATCTCCAAATTATTCAATCATTTTTTTACCAATTGTATTTTTTTTTTTTTTTTTAATGTAGTGAGGCTGTTCTCAACACACACAGTCACACACAGAGATAATTTTTTCTTTCCTTCTCATACAATGTTTTGTCCTTGCTTTTTCCTCAGCCTGGGCACAGTTTGCCCCTCTGGGCTCAGAGGATAATGGCTGTAGCTGTGCTCTGCAGGTAACACAATCCTCGGGTCTGCTGCGGGGTCATTTTGCTGCTGGGGACAGTTCCCTGCCTTTGGATGAGATGAAACACATTGTGTAAAACACCAGGTGATCCAAACTCATCGGGATATTATTTGCTGCTTCACAGCTGCTCCTGCTTGTTTCGATATCCGCATAGCTATTTTTTTATTTCTTTTTTATTTCTTTTTTTTTTTCTTTTTTTTTTCCTTCCGTAACCATTGCTGAAGATGCTGGGTGCATTTTATGGAGTCAGGTGCTTCTCTCCATGGTCCTTATTGATCAGACAGTCGGGTGCCCTGCTCCACCACGTGACTATCGATGAGCCAGCACACACCTCTGTTGAGCCACATTTTACCCTTCCAGGGGGAGGAAAAAAAAAAAATTATTTTAAAAGTGATTGCTGGATTCTGTCATTAATCCATTAAATTACTGTAATATGGGACTGGGTTTTTATCCAACCACTGCCCATTGCTATACAGCAAACTCCTTGGTGGTGTTGAAGGATAATTTGATTTTCCATGTAGGAAGCTATAATTTACAAAATCTTCTTGTTAGGAAGAAAATGTCAGTTCTTATTACCTACACTACTATTCTTTCAGTTTATACCCATTTCTATTCTATGAGATGGCAGCCTTCCTTGTTTTTTTCTCTTGGAATGGTCAGTTGTGATCTCCTCAGAGTATAATCATGCTTTTCACCAAATGTGTGGTTTTTCTGTCTAAAGTCACACAGACCTTCATAAAGAAATAAAGAACAGGTCATATTCTTAAGTTTCATGTTATCTGATTTTTAAAATCTAAAATTAATGCAATATTAATGCCTACTTAATGTACTATTCATTAATACAAATGAATTTTCATTATGCATTAATTTAATTATTGCCTCAGGAAGTCGTAGCTGATACTTCTATGCCTAGAGGGGCAGAATAATATTTAAATCAAACTCTACCCACCCCGCCCTCTGGATGGACTTACAGAATTTTCTGCACTACTTCTCCACATTGCAACTCTGGGTTAGGTTCTGAACATCCTGTGAAGGGTCTGAACACCCAGAAGGGTCTCAAAAACCACACTTGCTCCCATCCAGCACTAACAGGGTGATTCCTAAGCTCGGAGAAAATGTCCCACAATGCAACATTATCTCTTTTATTTCTGTAGAAGAATGGAATTAGCTGATAAAAAACTTAGCAGCTTTGTTTCTTATAGAATCACGGAATTACAGAGTGGTTTGGATTGGAAGGGGCCCCAGAGAACATCCCATTCCCATCCCCCTGCTGTTCTTTTTTGTTAAAGTTTATTAAAAAAAACAAAACCAAAACCCAAAAAACCCAGAAACTAACAAACCAAAAAAACCCCACCCAAACCCTAAAACTCAAAAAAACCCCAAAAGAAAACAAACAACCCCCCCCAAAAAAAACCAACAAAAACCAAACAAAACCCCAAAAAACCCCCCAAAAACAAATACATAACCAAACCCCCCCAAAAAAACCAAACCAAAACAAAAATCCAAAAAACCAAAAAAACCCCCCCAAGACCCCCAAAAAATTTGGTTTGCAAAATGGAAAATACTTCCACCTTCAAGCAACTTTTCAGCATCATGCTCCCTGCTTTGTCATCAGGTCCTAATAATAAACTTTGTTAACAACTCAAAATTGCTGCTGCAAATTTTGCTTATTGTAATTTGTGCAACATGAGTCATATATGTTTTTATTCAATGACCCCACAGGAGCAAAAGGGATCTCTTCCTCCATATTCTCCCTTGAGGAAAAAAGTTAAAATATAATGGGGCAGCTTTTCTTCCTAAGGATTTTGAGTGCTCCAACAGGCATGTGAAAATGAAGGATATTCTGTGCACATGAGCTGAGTGGAATTCAACTCCTTTGCTGTTGACCACCAAAAAACTGAGGCATTTGTCAGCCCTGAAATTAGTTTTCTGGGGATGGATGTTGTGAATACAGCATTAGCTATTCCAAGTGTTTATGAAGAATTGCATCTTGTGTTTCTTTTTGTGTTTCAGATGAAAATAGACTGGAATCCCTATCCACTGTTTTGGCGTAAGCATTGAAAATTATATCCCTTCACCTTAAAATATTTATGTTTTCAGCCAAAGCGAAACAGATACCATAGAAGGTCAGGGCATGAGAAAGTAGCAGCAGAAAGTATCTATTAATATTTAAAATTCCTTGCTACCAAAGATAGGCTTTTTTCCCTAGTGTTCTATCAGAACCCAAATACAGCAAGACAAATGTTTATTCCTAAGTGAAATATTCCAATTGAAATATTCCACGATACATTTACTTTTCATACAAGCACAGACACACACATACATTTTGTAGTCTCTAAGATTTCACTGAAGGCCTCTGTTAAGACTTTTTGAGGTTTTTTTTTTGCCACAGTTGATGTTAGCAGTTCAGCAGGATTCAACATGGTGTAGCACAATTTGCCGACTGTGTAGGAGGCAGAATTTTGTGTACAAAAATGGTGAAACCTGGAATAAACGAGGGGTGCGGTCCTGGACTGTGCCCCAGGCAACTTTTTGTGGAAGAGAAATTTGCAGAGAACAAAATACCTTTGAAAAACGTGATTTCAAAAGAGCAGCATTGTTAATCATGCTTATGTGCGCCAAGTTGATCGTTGCATTGTGCTAATTGCACAATGACCAATAATAATACCAACTTTCCAGTCTTTTTACTGCTAGCTGTCATGAGAATAAATAGTGAGCACCTTGGTTTTGGAGGAGAATGCAAACAAGGGAAATCATGTTTAAAATCAGATACTACAATTATACTTCTTTTTCTCTTCCAATTTTCTTTCTACAGGCATTGGGAGATTGTTTTTAAAATAATCTTTTAACCACTATTATTTTGGTCCATTTCATAATGCATTTTGAAGCTTAAATCTCATCATTTTATTCCCTCTATTCTGTCATCCCTTTGAAGCTATGTAGTATAAATCAGAGACTAATGTGAAATGAACTAATAAATTGGTACATAATAGGCAATTTCTTTGTATCTGCTGAAGTATTTCACATGCGCTAATAAATACATTATACTGAATATTTGTAAGTGGCTTTTGAAGAATGCAAATTCAGAAATCTCTGCTTCTGGAGAAGTTAAAACTCTTGACATTCAGTGCTCTGAGAAGACACAGGAGCTCAGGCCTGGATCATTTTGTTTGTTTTGTATTTGTTTTCCTGGTGATAAAAACATAGTTACCTGTAGCCGTGGAAGTCATTTGGGGAAAGAAACTCCAGCTAAGCACCACAGAAAATAATCTCTTTATGATGACCTTGTGTCACTGCAAGTACAAAACTGTCTTCACAGCTGAATACTCTAGCCCTGGGGATTACTAATGATGGAAAGTAATAGCTTTTAAACTTCTAGTCACCTGAGCTGTGTGTCACATACATTTGTCCCCACTGGAATTTTAAAAATGCATTTATGCGGTGTATTTGGGGATGTTTTCAGGGCAGCAATATCACCTTGGTGATAAATTCGCGCGAATTTCGGGCACATTGCAGTAAGACACCGTTAGTGATGAATCACCTCCAGGGAGCCCAGGAGCTCCGAGCTGCACGTGGCAATCCAGAAAACATTGGTCATCCTCTGTTGTGTGGATGTTCAGTGCATCCAGTAAAATCCCTCCCTGGAAATGCTTGGAGAAACAAATCAGAAAAATAATGACAAGAATTCCTCCTTTGCTTCCGTTCAGAGACGCACACAGAAACAAGCACTTGGATAATGAGAAGCAAAGCCCAGAGACTTATGGGCTTAAAATACAACACATATCTCTTGTGACCTTCAGTTTTCCTCTCTTTCTGCACATCTGTTCCCTGCTGAGCACTGCCCTGTGCCCCGGCCAGCCCAGGTTTGGGACATCACAACCCAGAAGGTTCCTTTGAAAGGTTCTGTATCACCTTACTCCAAGTGCAGGAAGTCAGCAACAATTTCATGGATATCTCTGATTTTGTTTTGAAATATAATGTTCATTATTAATGTCAGACCAGTGAAAACCTGCAGCAGAGAAGCAATGCTTTGCCAGAGGTGTTTGCATGGCCACAGAACAGTTTAGGTTGGGAGGGACCTTAAAAATAATCTCATCCCACCCCTGCCATGGCAGGGACACCTCCCACTGTCCCAGGCTGCTCCAAGCCCCAATGTCCAGCCTGGCCTGGGACACTGCCAGGGATCCAGGGGCAGCCACAGCTGCTCTGGGCACCTGGGCCAGGGCCTCAAACCCTCCCAGGGAAGAATTTCTTCCCAAAATCCCATCTAAATCTACGTTCTTTCATCTTATGATGTAACTGTTGGGTAGGAAGAAATAAGGAAATCTCATAGAAATTATTACCTGGTAAAAGATGCTGGAAATATTAAAACGGGAGAGATTGAACTAAGGACAAGTTTGTCCTGACTTGTCCAGCCCCAGGCACTGAGATAGCTGGAGGGCAAGGCTTATCAGCCTTTTGAGTGAACAATGGCTGCTCCAGAAGCAGATAATAGCTCGCTCCTGGGTGGACCCAAGAATTCCGAAATCTTATCATTTCAATAGAAAGTTGTAAAACCAGTTTTTAGGGGTTTAATATGTAACATCTATGGTAATACAAAGACTCTCATAGGCTATATGCAAATAATGTAGAGTTTGCATCTTGTACTGGATTGGTGGGTGGAAATTAGAATGTTCAACAGGGAACCTTTTTTATTTTATTGGAAGCAACACATTGTATTCCCTTTTCCATCTTTTTCTTCCCTCTGTGACTCCCGATCCCCTTGCTCTGCCACGGAGCTGCGCCTGGCGGCCTCGTGGCAGGGTTCCCTTCCTCCCACTCCTCTTTCACAATAAACTGGCATGCTCCGAGACTGAAGGGCAGAGAGACCTGATTCAAACCCTCAGCAGAGGTATCCCACGCCAGGGAACCCCTGATTTCTTCCTTCATGTAACCACATCTGCAGCTGTGAGCCTGAGGTGGAGGGTACAACTAAGTACCCTAGTTGCACTGCAAGACAGCTATGTGATATTAAATGAGAGTTATTTCATGTATTCAGTCTTCAAGAAAAGGAAATTATCTACTTTCACTTGACTTATTTTGTTCTTTTTAGCTATTTTTGAAATGTATTGAAACAGTGGGTTTTTTTTATTCTCGAGCTGGAAGTGGATGATTAGTCACAGGTGAACAATTGTAATTAAAAAAACCCACAGAAAACATGTGCATTAGCAAGCACAGAATTCAATAACACAAAGAGGTGCATAATACAATCGTATGTAAAGATTTTAGTGAAGCATTTCATATAATGGCTCATAAAATTTGCCCTGGAATGCATAATTTGGGTCAACTGGGAAAAGCATGAAGAGAAACTTACCAGAAGACCATTAAGAAGTGCCATGATAAACAGCAACGTGCCAGGGTGTTGAAGGTTGCTATTGGGGTATCAAAAGGATTAACACCTACTGTCAAACACACAACACCATGAGCTGTGCTCTCTCACAGCCTTCTAGGCAATATTTTCCCCCTATCTTTAAACAGCAAATATTTCTGTGATAAAGAGCACTGAAAGCCCTCCCAGGGGCTGGAGGGTGCTGTCCAAACAAGGCAAACCTTTGGGCTTGCCAGCAATTTATCAGTAGACACAGCTCCTCACTTATTTTCTTTCTCAAGCTACTTCTGTCTGTCAAGAACCAGATTTTGACAGCAATTAGCACAGTGCCATCAATGAAGGCTACCCTCTCCTTTGTAATATTGAAATCTTGTCTTTGGCTCTGACAATAAAGCTAAAAATAATCATCTGCTTCTAACAAAACCCATCCCCTGGGACTGCATGTGAAAACAGAGCAGGTACACTCTGCTGGTTCCTTCATGAGTAAAACAAGAAGTCACCACAGTTGGCAAGTGACAATTTTTTTGAAAGTTTTAAAATGTCCCCACGGCTTCCTCTGTCTGAAAGGACTGATTACTCACCGCTGCAGATTTCATAATTTTTCTCAGGCTGAGACAGTTTAATTTTATCTGTTGGGAGAAGTGATGAAAAGAAAAACAACCCACCTACTGGAACTGGCAGAGGCACTCAGAGGATGATGGAACATAAACCAGCACAGTATATATGGTCAGCTGGTTTAATGATACAGTTTCGTTATTTCATGATAATTAGTGTCACTTGCATGAAAGCTCATCCCTAAAATATATTGATTTACTCAGAGATGATCTGCTCCAATGGTACCTTCAGGGACAGCTGTGAGTAATAACAAAGGGAGGAGAGGTTGGAGCTGGATGGATATTCAGACAGATGGACAGACAGGTGATTTTCATGAGTGTAGGCACAGTCCTACTAATTAAAGAAGGAATTACAAAAAAACCCCTGGGTAGCGAACCATTTCTAATGCTGTGTGAGTGACAGTGAAACTCTTTCCTCTCTTCACTTGTTGTGCTGCTTGTGAGATCATTACCTTATGATTCAATATTCACTTCTCTTTGCATCTCTCACATTTCTTATGTAACCAGTTTTGTTAATCTCAGTTTTAAATTCATTATTTAAAAATATATTTATTCTGCCCTCATTGCCAGGAATTAAAGAGGTATCCACACACCTGAGATTAATTTTACTGAAGCAGGGCTCTTACTCACCATCTGAAGAGCTCTCAGCCCCGACCCTTGGATTTGTTGCACCCAGGTGTTCAAGGTGAAGAAAATAATCATGGACAGCATGACTTTTTTTGTGCTACAACAGGGTGACAGAGAAGCTTTACACCTGATTCTGTACTGACCTGCTGCTGGAACTACTGAGAAAGCCTGCAGTGGAAAATAGTTTTAATTTTAATCAGCTGGGGGCAAGGGGGATGGTTCACTGCCATCAGATTCAGGGATGTGGTTCTATTTGCAGGAAAGGAGTGCTGTTAAAATGCCCAGGTTTTCAGTTCATCCTTCATCATCGTAAGGCGAAAAGCACACAAATTTTACAGCATTTTTATTGACACAATGAAACATCACAGGAGTTTTGAAGGAGCTTAAAAGCAAGGCACAGCCATGAGGGAAGCAGACCTGTGGGCAAACACCCACAAGGGCTTTCACCTTCTCCAGACCTCCTCTGTACCTGAGAAAAAAGCGATGCCACCTTTTATGATGAGCCCCAGAAGGAAACAGAAGCCATCCTGCTCATCCTTCCCAGCCTTAGAATACACCAAATCGAAGTAAATCCAGTTTGTAATTGCAATTGCTTTGTGTATGCAGGACCCTGTCTCTTTTTATTGCTCCGGTTAAATACACACTGGCATTTTTGTATCTCAATCAGAGCGCAGGGATAAGAAAATTTCTGGAAGAAAGATTCTCCCTTTGGTAATGGAAAATGAGAAGCATGTGAAAGAGAATACAAGGATGTTAATTATATGTGAACTAAGGAAATGAATGAAGCAGAGAGCCACATCTTTTACTCCTCCTAGACTTCCTGATCATCTCTATGTAATAACTTAGTAGTAAAACTCTATATCTAATGAATCTGTATAATTTCTGTCATATTCATACAATTACTACTGTTCAAAATCCCACTTAATTGGAATTCCAGCATTCCCCTCATCTCCTTTATTTTTCTCTGCCCCTACTTCCTGTAGTTCTAAATTGCATGCTTATCTCCCAAAAAGGTTTTAAAAGCATAATATAGTCATGTGAAAGGAGATCATAGTGGCAATTGAAAGGATCTCTCGAATTGCATCTCTTCTTGTAGCCTTGTTCAAGCTGTGCTACATTATTTCTTTGTCAAAAAGTTAAGTATTTCTTTGTTAAAGAGTAAGAAATGCAGAGTGTGTCCTCTGAGCCCCTTGTCTTTAGGTACTGGGGGATATAAAGCAAAGTGAACTGTGATGCCATACAGATTCCAAGATAAACATATTTAGCAATTATCCTCAGCGTTATGTGGGAAAGATCAAGCAAAACTAATCACTTTTCCAAATCAGGGATTCAATCTCACGAGAACAAAAAACACACAAACGGAAGCCTGCCTTTATTCTTCTCAGTACCATCCGCAGGGCCATTTTCCATCTCGATGTTCCTGCCGAGAAAAGGAACATCTAGATGGAAAATGGTGAAGCTGAAGTGCTGCTGTGCTTTGGGGGATCTGTCACCGGGTCCTGGGTGACAGTGCTGTCAACATCCTGACAATTTTCCTCCCAAACTTGTCCTTTCGAGGGCTCTGCGCTAACCCAACATGCAGAGGTGGCGAATTTAGATGTTGATATGGATATTCTTGAAGGAAGGTCTTGTAAAGAACAAACAGAGTTGTTTTGCAGGACTAACCTTGAGGAGGGCAGCTTTTTATCCGGCCTGTTTGAACAAGATTTATGGTCTCACTGTTTATGGGTGGCTATATTTGGGCAATGTTATGTGTGTAAAGTGCATATAAGTTGTATATTTCAAAAACTTCTGCCACTTAGGAGAAGTCTGATGGTGGGAACGCATTGTCTAAAGCAGGTAAGTTGGCCAGAGCCATCAATTAAACCTTTGCGTGCTTGATACTGTTTAATAAAAGGATTTTATGGCGGTGCGTCAAAGGTGACGTGTATCTATCAGCCCAAACTATTTGCAAATTTAAAATGCACAGGTCTCTCAGACAGCTGTGACGTTCAGTGAATTGGTACTGGTTTTGAATGGACTTTTGACTTCACACCCCATTCACTCCCTTTCCTTGACAAAACTTGATTTTTTTAAAAAAAAATTTTTAAAACCCTCTTTTTTTAAAACACTGCCTTTTGTACCAGATTGCATGTGTTTGAAATGGTCTGGCTCAAGTCTCTATTACATTAGCTAAACCAGATTATAAACCCCACCGAATTAAAGGTCTCCCACACATTTACTTGATGGCTCGAGGTTTTGAGGAAGCACTTGTCCATTGCTGCTCTTTCTGAGCCAGCGCCGCTCCAAAGGAGTCACTAAGTTAATTTACTCTTTTAATTCCGCGCTGCTTGTTCAGCCTGGCAGCTGTGGAGAAGGTCAGCAGAGGCAAAGCTGCGTTTCTCGAGCTGCAATAGTTCTGAGAAAGCCTGGGTCACTCTAATTGTCGCCAGCCCAGGCCCAGCATAATGGCATCTTGCCTTACGCTTCAGACAGCGGCAGCCCCCTGCTCCTGGGGAAAATGAAACTCACTTTCTGTGCCGTGCACTCGAGGGGATGGAGGGGCAGTCACCTGGGGTGGAGATGGATTTGCCTTTGAATGAGATCCTCTGAAGCAAAGCAGCTTAGCTTCTTTTCATCAATAACTACACCTGCGGCACGGATCAATCAATCGCCGAACCGGGCTGACGATGTACAGCTCAGAAATGACATTTTCCTCCCCAAACAGAGAGCAAAAGAGCTCTGTGCCCTGTGTGGGTCGAGTTTCTGCCTTCCGCTTGCAGTGGCATCTGTGTTCTGCCCAAACCCAGATCAACAGGTGAGTACCACAGGTGACAAAATCTTCAGTTTTGATTAAGAGCATTGAGACCTGCGCCTGGAACTTGTTGTGCCCAAATGGTCCAACCAGCCTGGGTGCTGAAAACACTTTCCTAATCATCAGCCAGTAGTTAATTTGCTTAATAGATCCCTGTTTCCCATTTCTGTGTCCCACAGCCTTCACAAATTGCCCATTTTATCTGGCCCTACCTCCCCTTGAGCTCGTGCCTATATTTGTGAAGGTGCAACCGTGCGTGAAAATGTAAAGCACATGGTGCTATACATTTTCTACACTTTGGGGGGAAATGTTTCCATCCAGGCATGTGGGAATTCTTCAATATTTAATTTAAAAAAAAAAAAATTTTATTTTTTTTTTTTAGTTTTTGAAATAATGAAGATTAACACATGCTGACAGTTTTTCAGCTTCTCCTCTGAGGAGGTTTGTTTCTTGTGGCTTCAGAACAATAAATTGTGTAAAGATGGTAAGTACTCAAAAATAAAATATGCACTCCATTATTATTTAGGCAGAGCTTGAATTTACTGAAACAGAGTAGCACTTGGTTATATTAAAACCATATCTAAAAGAAGGGAAAAGTTTTCATGTTGAACATATACTTTCTTCAAAGCAGTCTTCAGTATTTTTAGATGAAATATCCAGAATCAGGCACTTATGAAAATGTATGTGATTATGATTTGAAGGAGAAAATAACAAACTGAATTTACTTCCCTCCCCTAGTTTCTATTATTAATGATGTAGATATTCACCTATAGAAAGAAACCTTGAGAAGAGCCCTAACTTTTAAGTGCTTTTTGTCATGTACAGTCTATTTCTTTCTTATAATGAGCATAATTTTATGAGATGCACTTCACATATCTTATAAAGAACAAAATAGTGCCTCAATTAGAGAGGGACTGAGCCGCAAAAAGACTGAAGCGTTCAGCATTTATTGCCTTCCTTCAGGCTGCAAGGATAAGGCAGAATCTCTCCTGATGGCAATTGTTTGCTGCATTTATCACACGCCTTTTCCCTCACTCCCAAAATATGGCTGCAGAAGGATGGACGAACAGGAATGTCTTCAGCAAGAGGGATGGAGTAAGCCTTATAATCAAATATTACACAGCATTCCACAAAACTGTGAGAGTCATGCTCCGCACTAATAGCGTTGGCTGTCTGCATGATGTTTGACTAGAAAATGTTACACTTTATGAATTTGAAACTGCATCACTGAAAGGAAAAGGAAGACCTGAATTAGACCCACCTTCAATTTTTTATTTGCACATTTGCGTCATGCATCAGTTCTAGGCAATATTCTCAGGAAAATACAGTTGTAGAACCATAGAATGGTTTGGGTTGGAAGGGATCTTCAAGATAGTCCCATTCCACCCCTGCCATAGGCAGGGACAGATTCCACTGTCCCAGGTTGCTCCAGGCCACATCCAGCCTGGCCTGGGACACTGCCAGGGATCCAGGGGCAGCCACAGCTGCTCTGGGCACCTGTGCCAGAGCCTGCCCACCCTCACAGAGAAGAATTTCTGAACTTAAATCTACTCACCTTAAGGCAAATTCCCCCTTGTCCAGTCCCTGAAATGTCCTTGTGAAAAATCCCTCTCCAGAACCCCTTTAGGAGCAGGAAGGCTGCTATACGGTGGTTCCACTTCTTTTACTTTCTGCTTAATTTGGATTAAGATCAGCAAACACTTTTCATGGACCACAATATGTTAAAATCCTGCAGTACATACTTAAATTGAGATGCAAGCTGATGGAATCAGAGCAGAAAACAAAGGGGGATGAGAAAAGCCTCTGTATCCAGAGGTGAGCACAGATCTGATGGCACTGCAGGGGCTGGAGGAAAAACCTGTATATCTCTGGGGGACTCCTAGGTTTGGCAAGAATTCCCCTGTAAATAATGTACAAGTAGAGAAAGACTGAATATTGCTGTCTTTGAGTTTGATCGTGAAGCTGAAGCATAAGGATGTGCTTACAGATGTGCAAAGGACAGATTTGGCTCTATTTCAGAGGGGGAAAGGCACCACCAAAGCTGCAGGGACATGGGAGAAAAACCCCCACAAAGTCAGTGCTTGGTTACTATCTGCCCTGAGAACAGCTTTTGGCACATCCTCTCTGGCTTGAAAATAAATCTGATGTTTTTCTTTGTGTCTCATGTTCTCACCTTTTATCTATCGTCTGCTTTTCAAGTGTTCACGTTGCAAAACCAAACAGCGTTTTCTGGGTAAATAAGCAGAAGGTATTAGCGAGTACTGATTTTTCATTGTACTGAGAATTAACTCTTTGGTCTTTGCTTCATTGTCAGCTGCAAGGAATAATTAACATCGGACAAAGAACGAGTGCCACTGTAAGGAGCAGTACAGCTGAGATCTCTTGTCTCATTTGCAATTATGCCTGGAGCTAACAGGATCACACAGAAGCCTGAGATCTTGCATAATTAGTTAAGAGACTCCAATGAAATAGGAATAGAATAAAAGTCGTGGTGAAGAGGCAGCCAGCGATGCCAGTCATGCAGCTGTGCCTGCTTCTGCATTTTGCATTTTGCATTTTGCAGCAGTCCCAGCAGGCAAACCTTAGCCCCTACCCACGACTAAAACCATCACACCTGCCCTGAGGAGGGAAAAGAAAAGGTGCTTCTTACCGCTTTGCTCCTCCTGCTTCTGCAAATATATATCAAATTCCAGCTTGCACATTCACACACTTTTTTTTCTCTTCCTCCTTCTCTCACCTACTCCCCCACTGCCCCTTAACTTCAGTTTAATAAAGGCTGCGGATTAGTATTCATGGGAATGATCTTTCCTATTCTTGAAGTAACTAATTCTCCTGCACGCAATCAGATTGTCTCGAGATGAAAACAGATAAGCAAGAAGCCCCTGTGAAATAGTTAAGATGTGCATTAAGACAACATTGACATCTGAAATAACTTTAGCCAGAATTGTGTCGTGTGAATGAGTCTTTCAAGCAGGCTGGCTATAAAATTAATTTCAGTTAATTTAGGTAAGGGTAACTCAAGTGCTCAGAGCCAGAGCACACTTTTTCAAGAATGGAAGCCCTGGAGAGTCACAGGAGTGCTGGGGGATTAAGTTCAGATGAAGATTTAACCTTTTTCCACCTCATGTCCCTCCATAATGAATATTCAGTCCAAGTAAATTGGATAAAAAGTGTTAAAACTGGGTTCTGTACTGCACAGGGTGGAGCAGCACTTTTGAGTGGGTGGTGCTGGCTCTGCCCAGGCTGTTTTTGGCAGTGATGCTCACAGCTCACAGAGCCTCATGGCTGGAATATCTGCACAAGGGGACAGCCCAGGCCTGCTCCTCACCCCCTTCCACATTTCCTTCAGTTTCTGTGTGCTCTGAACCGTGCAGAGAATGTCAAGCCATGGGGAGGGTCAGAGATTCTGAAGAAAAGTGGGAGCTGGAGTCACCCTCAGTGTGGCCCTACCAGCATTATTTGTCTGTTCCTAAAAACTGCTGAAACTTCACCTTCCCCTACTGCAGAAGTGCAAGCACAAGGGTCTGTGCGAGACCCTCTGGGATCAGGGCTGGTACAATCAATATTTTTACTGTAGAGCTAAAGGAAAGGCCCCTGGGGAGGGCCATAAATAGGAAAAGGGAAGGTTATCAAAGTGTCTCTCCCCAGCACAGCCTGATGTGCACATTCCCTGGTTTGAAGTCTGCTGTGCTGGCCAGGGAGAATCTGCCCAGACTGTCTCGAGGCAGTGAGGGAATGCTAATAAGCCTTTGCCTGCTCAATCAAAACACTCCTTTGCTGCAGTTCAGGAGATGATCTGGGCTGCAAAAGTGTCAATAACCTCAGCTGATTCACCATGACATCAGAATACAAAATCAGAATACATCACTATGTAGGTAGGGCTCAAAATAAGGCGGGGAAAAGACATCTCCGAGAGACTCCTCAGTGATTTACCAACAAACTGTATCAATGGAGATTTTCACAAGGTGGTGTGAGACGGTTTCAGCATCTCTTCTGAAAGATATCAGGTGAGAAACAGGGAGATTTATTCATTCCAGCCCTGGTAGTAGGGAGCTTTGCTATGATGACGGTGGTAAACCAATACCCTACATCTCATTGCGGAGTTTCAGCAGTCCATTCTCTAACTTCAGGAGCATGTAGGTCTGTTCAGGCAGTTTAAATGCACGGCAGACACGAATCCGAACAGAAAGCAACCCTTTGGAGAAGAAATTAACCACAAACGCATTTCTCCTGCAGGCCGGAGGAACGCTCGCGGCGGAGCCGAGGGAAAAGATCACTAAATGTTTAAAAATACCCAAACCGTTTCAGTTGAAGCGCAGTCTTTTACGCCACGAAGGGATTAACTGGGACATGTTTGCCTAGCCGCTCCTGCTGCCCGCTCCGTGTTTGCAGGGGTGAACTGTGCGTGCCATTCAGTCAGTCCAGCTGCTATGCTGGGACTGGCGCGAGTTTTCCTTCACCACATCACACCCGGCCCCGGGGCTGCTCTGGTTTGGACGCCTGGCTTTGGACTCCCAGAAATATGTGGGGAATATGACCGTTAGAGTCTGAGTTCTGAGTGAAAGGCCACTTGTGAATAGCTGGTCTCATGGCCACGGCTGAACAACACTTTCTGTCACGGCTCAGGAGCTGGGAGGGAACGGGGAGGTGGAGCAGCCAATGCAGGTGGTGAGTGGCGTGGGCTATATGTGTATATTATATAAATATTGGGTCAGATTCTTCTGGAAGCTGCTCTGACTCCTGTGTTTGTGAGCAAGAAAAACCTTCTCACTTATTCCGGTCACTGGCCAGCGATGGCTTTTGAAAACGAAATACTTGCAAATCCGTCAGTAAAGGGAAAAATGGCTTTAAAATAAAGAAGCACTTCTGGCTTTCAAGTAACGCTGCCTGTTTGTCTGTGAATAAAAAACCAGTATTTCAGTGGGAGCTTCAGAGTAAAGGTAGCTGGGGACAAACTTTTTAGCAGGGCCTGCTGTGACTGGACAAAGGGGAAATGGTTTTAAGCTAAAAGAGGGTCAATTTAGATTAGATATAAGGAAGAAGTTTTTTACAGTGAGGGTGGTGAAACACTGAAAGAGGTTTCCCAGAGGGGTGGTGGTGGCTGCCGCATCCCTGGAATACTCAAGGTCAGGTTGGATGGGGCTCCGAGAGACATGGTCTGGCTCAGGGTGTCCCTGCCCATGGCAGGGGTTGGACTGTGTGCCTTTTAGGTGTCCCCTCCCACCCAAGCCCTTCCATGATTTTATGGTAAGAAAACTGGGCACGTAAATAAAATACCCACAAAGAAGCACTGTTTTCCCCATATCCACTAATTTTCCCTAAATGGAAGAAAATGATATCAGCATTCATATGAAGAACAGCTAGATTAGGTCGATGAGCTTAATTAACATCCTTGTAATACTAGTTCCTCTTTTGTCTTTCCATTCCTAGATGAAATATGACATATATGACACTGACCTGTAGAAAATGCACATATATATACACATATATAAATATGCATGTAAATGTACCCTCCATATTTACACAAACAACGCATGCTTTAATTGCTTAGTCAAAAATTCTCTGTTAGTGCCTTTTCACTTTTAGAAAGAAGCTGTGAACACACGCTTTAGAGAAGCTGTGATCCTGTTACAGTAGCATGAGTCACATGCAATAAAGGAATTCCTCCAAGCCAAAAATAGTAAAGAGAAAAACTTTCAAGAGAAAAACAGGACGGATGTAAAAACTGAGGAAGGAACACTCAGACAGTCTATTACTCAGTGTGCATAATGCCCTCTAGTTCCCTTAACTCTCTTATTAAAAATGGAGGTTTTGATTTCTCCTTTGCAGTCAGTGAGAGCTCCACCAGAGTTTCACCACTTCTCAAGTATGACAAAGAGTGGCTTAGCCACTCTTCCTGACCATTCCCTTGTGACCCACAGATGACCTTGTCAGGTCCCATGGCACCTTCAGGTTCCTTGGGTGGTCTCCAGCCTGATCTTCTCCTGTGTTCTTCTGCCCCTCCCTTCACCTTCTGCAGCTTGGTGACCATAACTGGAGCACTTATTGTCGAAACCAAGGCAAGCTGGTGACGACCTCAGCATTCTCCATGTCCTGGGTCTCTCATTTTCTTCCACAGGAGGCCCACATTTCCTCTACTTTTCCTTTTGTCACCAACCCACTTATAGAAATTTTTCTTGTTGCCCTAGGTGTCCCTGGAAAGCTTTAACTCTGTCAGGGCTTTATCTTTCCTAACCTGATCCTGGTTGCTTGGACAGCTTCTCTGCATTCCTCCCAGGCTACCTGTCATTGTTTCCATGCTCTACAGATTTCCCTTTTCTGTTTTGTGTTTGTGCAGGAGCTCCTGGTTCACCCACCCAGGACTCCTGACATCTTTGCCTGGTTTTCTCTCTGTTGGGATGTTTTTCTCCTGAGTTTGGAGGAGGTGCTCATTGAATATGAACGCCTTTCCCCCCAGGACTTAAACCCACCATAGCTGACCAAGCAGATCCTTGAAGAGGTCAAATTCTGCTGTCCTGATGTCCAGGGCTCTGAGCTTGCTGTNCCAACCCAAACCAGCCCAAGATTCTCGTTTGGGGTGGCTGAAGTCCTCCATGAGGCCCAGGGTTTGTGCACACCAGGCTGCTCCTGGCTGTCCATAGAGGAGCTCATCAATTCTTCCTGCAGCCTGTGGAACATCCCTGACACNGAGCTTGCTGTGTGCCCTCCTCCCCATCCCAAGGATCTTGAATTCCACCATTTCCCAGTCACCACAGCCCCTCCTGGGAGGTTTAGTTATTGGGAAGTCAGGAAGAAAAGGCAGGTGGGTTTAGTTACTAGTTATTGCTAAGAAATAATTCCCTGGGAGGGTGGGCAGGCCCTGGCCCAGGTGCCCAGAGCAGCTGTGGCTGCCCCTGGATCCCTGGCAGTGTCCCAGGCCAGGCTGGACATTGGGGCTTGGAGCAGCCTGGGACAGTGGGAGGTGTCCCTGCCTATGGCAGGGGCGGCACTGGATAATCTTTGAGTTTTCTCCCAACCCAACCCAACCCAACCCAACACAACCCAACCC
>VZRL01000889.1:215061-251542 GCA_013397895.1 Origma solitaria | reverse complement strand
AACCCAACCCAAACCAGCCCAAGATTCTCGTTTGGGGTGGCTGAAGTCCTCCATGAGGCCCAGGGTTTGTGCACACCAGGCTGCTCCTGGCTGTCCATAGAGGAGCTCATCAATTCTTCCTGCAGCCTGTGGAACATCCCTGACACGATGTCACCTGTCCCTGCCCTCCCTTTACTCTTGAACCGTGAACTCTCTGTTGGCTCCTCATCCATCCCAGCAGAGCTCCATGTTGGTCTTTGGCACAGGGGGTGACACCTCCTCCCTGTCTCCCTGCCTGTCCTTCCAAAATGCCTGTGTTTGGGGTTCCCCTCACCCAGAAGCTTTAGAACGGTGAATCCATCCCAGCCAGACCTCGTATGAGTCCGTAGTGCATCGGTCTACATCAACTGCACCATATAGTCTGACACTTTGATGAGAAAAGAGTGTGTATCCCTTTTTAGAGACCCTTTGATCTCGCTCCAGTGCATCACATGTATATTTCATGCAGTCCTGTTATTTCATGTGTTCTTGGTTGCAGTTATTGTGGCCAAGGGGACACAGTGCATTTCTCCACAGCTCCTACCGACCTCTCGCAGCATCCCAGAAAACAAACACATTTGTTCAGTCTGCCCTGGGTTTTCCAGTCTGATGCAAATGATTGTGACCTTTCCTGCTGTGTTTTGAGGGCTGATTTCCTCCACCTCGTGAGAAATGTGACCCACGGGTCTGATGGGTGACCTCAGATAACCCAGCCCATGGGGCAAGCCAGGGACAAAGCACCAGGAGAAACATTATTGTCAAATCCAGGCTGTGCTCTGGTCATTCTCCCCAACCCCTGGGCCCCACCTGCTTTTCACCAGGTGAAATTATTCCTGTACACTCCCATTCACGTGGAGCTTACTTCTAAGTTGATATAAACCACATAAAAATCCAAATATTCTTGACTAACATACACTGGGAAAATACATTTTGCTTCATTCTTAGCAAAGTGAGCTGTGAGGCCACATTTCTATGTTCTCACATGCATAGAAATTTAAATATAGGTATTTACACAGGTATATGTATCATTGAAAGATAATTTGGAATAAATACAATCGTAAAGCTATGCAGCAAAGGTTTATGCAAGTCTGCCTTTTATGTTTTAGATTCTTAATCTACAGCAGTCTTTTGCATCCTAAAATATATCTATCACCAAAATTATGTAGATTATATATTAAAAAAGACCTCTGGATCAGTAAAATTATCTCTATTTAGTCCTATTTTAAAATTATCTTCTAATTTGTCCTATTTGGTTTTTAAGACTAAGTGATCACAGGTCACTTAGAAATCACTAAATGAACAGACTGACCTCCTGCTGTTAAATCTCAGGTATAAAATAAATGTCATTGTGTTTACCACAGAAGTATCAGAGACTACTTATTTCATGATGATGTAGACTGTTGATACTCATGTTAATCCCTTGAACTCATTAGCAACAGATATGGGAGTGTTTACACTGAAAAATTATTGCTATTCTGAGGAGATTTACTCACTATTTTCTCTCACTGTCTTCACTAGAATTCCTGGGGATATATGTTATGAAGAGCGTGAGGAAAATCCACTTTTCAGTTCTTCAGGAAAAGTCTCCATTTTCCTGGAGTTTCGTGAAACAGTTGCAATTTATCACCAAAAGTCAGAATGGTTCAAGATGGCAAAATTTATGACTGAAGCGCTGATATTCAGCCATCGTTCTCCAAAAGTACTCGTCTTGTGTGAAATGTTATATTCTCATTTTTGTGACTGACAGAGACATGTAATAAAGGAAAATTGCAATTTTGTGACTTTTCTGCTGAAAAAAGAAAAAGAAAACATGCTGGATTGAGTGTTGAGACTCCATGTTGGGCAGACACTGCCTCCAGTGTATGCTTGTGGATGGTTTTTATCCCTAAAAGATGATCTTTTTGTGAAAAGACACAAGCTGAAACCATTATAAAACAAAAGCATGTGTATCATTCAAGGTGTAAACCACTGAAGCTTAAGTAAAGTAAACAAATTGTTAAAATATAAATTAATTGTTTAATTTTGGGGGCAAATGGATTTTCCATGTACTACTTTAACCTCTAAGCTTTTTCAGAAATTGAAATTATAGGGTTAACTAATATAAGAAATTCTGGGGAGCAGGATGAACAGCAAATAAAAGAGAACAGGGGCAAGGGTGTGAGCAAGAACCTGCCCTGCTGTGACATCTCATAGCAGGTCCAGGCTGCAGCCACTTCTTATCTTCTCCGAAATAAATTTGCCAATGCAGGAGTGGAGAAGAGAGGATAAGGGCTGATAAACACCCCAAGAAATTTGACTTACAGGAAATTAAATTGTCATTTTACATTTCTGGTGCTCATTCAGAGAGCAGCAGGATAGGAGAAAAAATAAATATATTTTTAGACTTGTTCAAAACCTTCACATTTTTTATCTGGAAGAACAAAGGGAACACATTGAGGGGAGCACAGCACCACCGCTTATTTTGCCAGAAACAAACTTACCTACCACAAAGACCCCGTGGATAGATCCAGGAAAATGCCACGGCGTATCTCAGCTCTACATTTGCTGCCAGCGAGGCTGAGATAAGCTGCGTCTCCTTCAAGGTGTTGCAATATAACCGCTCCAAGAAAACAACCTCATTTTTCAAAAGTTTTATTGTTAAGTTTGAAGACTAGACAAGGTCGTACTGGTTTTACATCGCTCTACATGATTTAAGTATATACAAAACCATTTGAATATCACACAGCTTGAAAGGTTGCAAAGGTCATTTGTGTCCGAGATACTTCTGTACTTACTGACACATCAGAAGCCAGCACTGAATATTATAGTTCACATTTGTTGTATAGCAAAGATACACTCATTTAGTATCCTTAGTCTTCAAAACTGACACTTAATTTGTATGCAGCCATTCCAAAGGAGAAAGTCAACCTCGGAACCAGAGCCAGTGGAGGCGAGGGGCCCTTAATACTGCTGATAAAAAAGAGCCTCGTGCTGGGGTTTTATTTCCCAGGCTATAAACGTAGCACATTATCCAGCTACATAAAGGTGAAGGCTGCCTACAACTGCTGAACTGGTTCAGGGTGAAATTTAATTAGGAGAACACTTTTGGTCTTGTTCAATGTCACTGTTAACAATTAATACACAAGTCAAGGATCATTTCTGAGCTTTTCTCTGTCCCCTCTTCAAGGGATGTTCCCTGTCTTGTGTACTTCTGGTTTTGTGGTGCTGGTTGCTTTCACTGGGAGAGAACAGTTGTGTTAATTTATAAATTGCCCCTTATGGCGGTGGTATTCCCCTAGACAACAGAATAAAAGTGAAGGGAAAATGTTTAATTCTATACCTTAACCTGATTCTCATGTGTTTTGTTAAAGCTGAGGGATTCCATATAAACCAAGAGCTATTTCAGACTGGTACTGCTGACACTGGGAGCAGAATTTGGTGCTGGAAATGCCAGTCCAAGAAAGCTTTTTTGGTAACTGAGGAATAACGTCATTGGAAAACCCCTCAGCACAGAGGTTGAAATTATAAGGGCATCATATAAAGGACTTTAAAATAAATTATCACATAGAATAATCACAAGGTATGGAGCTATCCTTCCAGCTTGTTAAGACTGCTGGCAGCTGAAAAACAGGACATGAGGATGAAAATATTCCACACTAAATTAACACCAAATTAAAATTACTGCTTTACATTACATGAAGTCTCCATATGCAGATGAAGGGATAACAGTCAAATTACTAAACCAAGAAAAATCAATTCAAAACCAAAACTGAAGCTGCAAAATATAACTTACATGAAAAAACCCCAACAATGTTAAGAGCACAAAACAAATATTTCAAAAGAACATTAGCACAAAGTCTAATTTTTTGAAATGGCCTTCTGTTTTTTGGACACACTCAGCTACATGCTATTCTTCATATCTGTAATTAAATTCAGGGTCAACTGCTCTCCCAGAATAGGAAAATGTACTTAAAGCTTTTAAAGTATTGTGTGTGCATCCTAAAGAGATAAATATTACCTTTTTTTTTTCTTTTTATTGATTTATTTTTAACCTGAAGCCCAAATTGCAAAATATAGACAGTAGATAATGTGGGAATAGACTTGCCCTCCATTTTTCAGATTTTTTTTTTCTCATTAGAAGTACCACCAAAGGGATTGACTTTCTCTTTAAAATGGCTCCTTTTGCTTGAAGACCACTCCATATATACATCATTAAGGAATGCTGTTAACACAGTTACAGACAAGACAGTAACAGTCTAGTGGCTTTTGTTATGCAGCACAAAGTAAAAAATAAAGAACAAACTTAGCAGTGTTGCACAGGACCTCAACATTTCTTACACATACTTTTACCTTTACAGGACTCTTCTTTAGAAGTCTTTAAATGTCTAAGCCTTATAAAATAAATACTTGTATAAATACAGTTTAAGGATTAAGTCATTTTGTAGAGGCAGGGTGTTCTGTTTGCTAAAATGTGACAGTTTAAGTGACACTATCAGAAAACCGCCACCATTATATCCCCAATTCTTGTATGTAAAATTCCTGGCTGCTATTCTAGAGTCTTTCACAGTTCAATGGATAATATATATTTAGTCTGTGGTGGAGAATGTGTGATTAAATGCAGGTTTTTTTGAAATCCAAACCATTTTGTTTCCAAGGTAAACTTTGCCCTTTGCAGATTGTGGGCCAGCCAGCTGCTGGCCTGGGAAGCAGTGCCCAACTTCATACTTCAGAGTTTTGGTGAGAATGTAACAGTGACAGAAAGTATAAGTTCAGTGACATTTGCTAAAACATGCAGCTGCATCTCTCTCTCTCTCTCTCTCTCTCTCTCATTCTCTCTTTCTCTCCACATCAGCATGTTATGAAATTAAAATGTTGGCAGTAATCCCAAGTGCTGTTATTTCAGGTAACAGATAAAGCCTCCCCTCATTTCCTGTCCCAGGATCATTTTTAGACTGAGGTGCTCCTCTAACGTAGTCACAGAGCACTTTTCTCCAAGGAAACTTGGATTGCTCCTCAAAGGTTGGCATTGTGATCTCAATCAGTCTGGGAAACCGAGGCACAGGGGAGAATGTCCCCCCTTCTGGTCCACTTTTCCTCCTAAAAACCTACTTTTTAAACTGGGGGTGCTGTCATGCTGTGTGTGAAACATTTCTGTAGATGGGGCATGGCAGGAAACAGACTCCCCGTGGCTCCCTGGTGTGTCTGAAAAGACATTTTAGGAGCAGAGGGTGACAAGAGCCAGGCTTTGGTACACTCCTACGTCACCTCTTGCCTTCTGGGAGGAAAGCGGTGACTTCAGGAAGAGCCTAGAGGGAGGGTTTCCTGGAAGGGAGGGAGTCCTTCCTCCTGCTTGTCTTCAGCACCTGGTTCCTTCACCCCACATTTTCCTCCTCGCAGAAATTCGGGCGTTTTTGAAAGCAGTAATTGGGTGGGCAGACCTATTTAGGGTTGTGTGCCCACCCCTGGGCAGATCATCACGAAATGGGATTTCTGATGCACCGTGTGAGTACCCAAGGTGAGGCACCACAAGTGCCCCGGTGCCTCACCTCAGCCTCCTCGAAAAAGCACACCTCAAACAGAAATTATAAACTTTGGCAAATCCATTGACTTCATAATACACTGATCCAGTTATCTACGCAAACGGGTGACATCTTCCAAGGAAAACAACACCAGCGGTGTGACACTAAACAGAAAAGGTGGAGGTCGTGTCTACAGCATGCAAAATAGAGAAGGAAAATGGGGCAGTTAGGAAAACCCTCCAGGTGCACGGACTCTGCTGTCTGGATGGAAGTGGTGAAAGGTGGATTATAACACCCCAGGTGCTGCATTGTACAGCACCATGGAGCATCTTCCAAAATGTGTGTCATAAGTACTGACAGTGTTTGATAGGCACAATTACTATAATGCAGTCATCCCCAAGTAAACTTATTGCTAAAAGCTGCAGTATCACTTTTTGCAAGTAAGATGACGGTGTGATTTATGGAGAATTCGTTAGCCCAATGTTCCTAAAGCTGCAAACGAGCTTCCTCACCCTATTTCTCTTCCCTTGTAAAAAGGATGCTGCTGTTTGTTTTTTTTTTCTTTCCTTTCCTTTCCCTTAATGCTTTTCAACCGGTGGTGAGCAACTCAAAGGAAAAACCGGGAGGATAATTCCACAGCAGAAGGGACAAACACCAACAGATCTCAAGGGCAAAATCGGATTGGGTCGTTTAAAGGGCAGGCTTAGACCTCCTGGCGAAAGACAGCTAGCGGCCTACCATAAAATGAGCGAGCACTGGTTCATGGAAAAACCCCACTCAGCATCCTACAGGCTTTGCACAGCTTCTTCTACAGCGGGGGCGCGGGGGTGCGGGCGGGCTCAGTCCTCAGCCGCGCAGCCCAGCAGCTCCGACCGCAGCGTGATGCGGCCGTACCACGACCAGGGCAGGATGCGCACGTGCCGGGCATAGATCGGCGGGTCGATGACGTTCTTGCGGTGCGTGTCATTGTCAAAGTTCCCCTGGAACACCTGCAGGGAGGCAAGGATAGGGTTTGAGACTGCCTGGGCTGTGGTGGGAGTTGGATGCCCTTTGCTCCGCGATGGGTTTTTGCCGTCGGGACGTCCAGGTTAAGGTTTGAACGGGCAAAGACAGGGTTTGGGTGAGGTGCCAGGGAAGAATGCTTGGCTGTAAGGCCTTGGAATGGAATTCCATGGCTGCCCCTGGATCCCTGGCAGTTCCCAAGGCCAGGCAGGATAGGGCTTGGAGCAGCCTGGGATAGTGGAAGGTGTCCCTGCCCATGGATGGTCCCTCCCAACCCAAACCTGTGATTCTACAAATTCCTGCCCTTGCTAAGACCTCGTGATTTCATGACACACTCAGCCCTGGTGCAGGCAGAGCTTCCTGTTCAAAGCTTAACCTGCTTATCTGAAAGTTACACAAAAATCATTAACATTTAAAAAACTAAATGTCTTTTTGCTTGGCATTTACACCACCTCGAATTAATCCCAGGAGATCCTGTTACCGTTTCTGAGAAAATAACATTAATAATTAAATTGAGAATTTTTATTGTATCACTTACGGATGTAGCTGGGATGCAACTCTATAAACCCCTGTAAAGCTGGTGATTATCAAGGATATTATCTTTTCATGTAAAAAAAAATTCAGCAGATGATTTAAGGGCATCGGGTGATAAAAGAAAAACGTCTTAGCACAGTACAGTGCATGTTATAATCTTATTTTCACTTGTTAACTTACTTTCATTTGTTTCACTGTTGACTTACTTTCACTGGTTAACCAATACAAAAGTGAGTTATCAAACTTCTATCTGTAATAAATCAGTGCCAGATTTTCCCCCTGCCAGCCACTACTTAAATTCGAAGGCCACAGCACCAATTTTTTGGCAAAATGATCAGATTATCCCCTTGGGTTGTTTTCAGTTTTTATGGGAAATGTTCATTCTCTTAAAATGTCAGCCAATTCACTTCTCCTTTGTAAAAACTGAACCTGATGGCTTTTCAACCTGAAATGAATGACTGTCGTCTGCATCACACAGAGAAGAATATGGACCTCCTGGAGATGTGCTTATATTGCTGAATTAATGCAGAATTATAATTTCTGCAAAGTTTCTGCAAGTTCTTGGGAAAATATCAGAGTTCGAAGTCCAAGGTGGGCTGATCTGATATCTTAGCCCGGAATACGGTTCCTTTGTGACGTCTACAAAGACTTTTGGTCTCCATGCTGCACCACTTTGAATTTTGGAAGTTTCTCCCCAGTTTCTCCTCTTCTTTTGGAAGTTTCTGTCCTTTTACCACCTCAGACAAAATCTGTCCCCTCTCCAGGTGATGCTCTTTTACAAATTATGAATTCCCCATCAAACCAGAAAGGATGTGGGAGTTCTGATGGATAAAGTGGCAGAGAGAATGACCACAGAAACATCAATTTTGTGAGTCTGAGGAAAAAAAATCCAAATTATTTACCACAGGGAAAGTTGTTTGCTGCTTGAGTGCTGATACATAAATCGACAGGAGCTTGGGCTAACAGAGTTTGCCCCTCAAGTCCAGTTTCATTTGTAACAAAAAATAACAGGCAGTAAGTTCATTATTGAAATTACAGTGACACCTCCCAACACCCAAAATGCAGCTAGGAAAGCTTAAACTATTTTTTTAAAAATTTTTTAATTTGTTATGTTGTGCATGAGTGCAAAATATCTGTTAATATTTTTTTACCAGGCTAGATGTTGAGTAAAGCAGAACTGCAGACAGCTCGTGCTGCAGCACTATTTGAAAATTATTTTATTCGCTGTTTCACTCTTCCTGTGGAAGACACATTTCAAAGATAACATTTAAATGAAGGCTCAGAACAAAAAATGTTGTTTACCAGAAGAACCTTTCTACAGCCCCAGTGTTCATATCTGCATAAGGATATGCAAAAAAAAAAAAAAAAAAAGTGATGCAAAACCAGCAACAAATACAGCTGAAGGAGGGAGGATTATGACATTTACTTACAGTAAGAAAACAAGAATTAAATTTTATTTTTAACTCATACATGATCTCATTACCCCTTGAAGTAAAACTCATCTATTTCATGGGTTATTTTATGCAAACAGGAAATACACCTTCCCTCAAAATTCAGGATCTAGTTTTAAGAAATTAACTAAACTGGCTAGATCAGAAAAAAGATTTTAGGGAAATAAATTTATCAAAAAGTGAGGGAAGCTTTGTCAGCATCCACAAATGTAATCTGAATGAAATATAACATTTTAAAAGAAATTTACTGTTCCTTTTCTGTGGCCCCATGGTGAATTTCTCATGGGACAAACCATATCCTTTTTCACTTTTCATTTTGCTTTAGCCTCAATTCACTAATGGAGTCAAGGAATTTGGAAAGAGCAGGGAACACAAAGGACGAAACATGACTTATCAGTACCAGAAAAAGGTATTCTTCTAGCTAAAAGTAATTTTTCTGTGCTTTATGCCCAAAGAGCCAATACCAAATAAATGACCTAAGCAGTTAAAAACTCCTGAAAAGTTGGTGCCTCTCAATGACCACTCCTCACATTTCTTTCTGAGCAGTTTTTTTCAGGATAACTCTGAAGACTGTAATGATTTTTTATGATTTGAGAGGCTAATGTTGGAATTACAATAAAATACCCCGTGTAAAAAAAAAAAAAAAAAATTAAAAAAAATTCTCAATGACAAGCTAAGTCCAGGGTGATTTGTGCTCAAGGAATAAAGGCCAGGATGTGAATTTTCAATGTGACAGCACTCAAAGACAGTGCACACCTCCGCTTTGAGCTCTGGGTGGGCACAGGTCTGCTCCTGCACATCCCAGAGAGCAAACACAGACAAAGAAGGAACAAAAAGAACGGTTTTTAGGGAGTTATTAAACAGATAAGTCTCTTCAGGCTGAGAGGAGACACTGTAGATGTCTGTAAAGCCATAAGTGGCGTGGGGAAAATCGATAGAAGGCAATATTGCAGCGTCCCCCTGGCAGGGCCAGGAGGGGACAGGCAATGATAGCACGGTCGTCCTGAGCCATCGAAAGGTCACAGTTCACCTTTCAACACATAATTAAACTGTGGCACAGCTTCCACAGCCTTTAACCACTGCTAAAGAGCAGATAAATTGTGAGGGGGGGAAAGCAGCTGGGGCTATCGAGGACACGGACAGGAGAAAAAAAAAAAACAGAGCTGGGAAAGGCACCAGGGAAAAATAACAACGCTACTTCTCCAGTTTTCTGGTCACCTGCTTCAGGATGCTCCTTCCTTTGGACAGAGCTTCACCCTCCCCAAAACCAGTGGCTCCCACATTACCAGGTGCCTTTTTTTGGGCACAATTGGACCAAAAAGCTCCTGCTTTTTTGATGACCCTGTTGTATGACACTACAGATTTTACAGTGGCTGTATCTATCTATTTATGTCAGTCTGCATACCCAAAAGGTGTGACTTGCTGGAATATTTACTCAGCAGCTCTATTTTACACACATAGGCCCTCCACACCTACACAGCTCCTCTGTAGCTCACTCTCTTGCAGATGCTGTCAAAAGGAAAAAAGACAGAAAATGCATGCTGCTGTACTTTTGAAACGTGATGCCTTAATTCATGATTATTTTATGGGAAAAAGAGTGAAAGCCTGGAAAATAGGTACTGATATTCTCTGCTGAAAAGATTTTTGAAATATAAACAGTTTTTGTTTACACTTGTGTCCAGCAAGCAATTTGAATGTCTTGACTTCAAACATTCAGTGAGACCTTTCATCAGAAAATAAGTGTTTTATGGCATTAGCAGAAAAATCCAAATAAGAACAATGTAAGTTGATTAGAATTTTAAAAAGAAAACTGTCCTGTGTTTTAAAACAGAATAATTTAAGAGAAATCCCTGAAGATTAGCAGCTTGGGGAAAGGAATATTTTCTGCTGTACCTTTGCAACATTTTTCACACCAAGCAGAATGTTTAAAAAATGTTACTTCATGGAGCAGTTAATCCTGCCCATATTAGAGGAAGAATATTTTATAAAGGATATCCAGACATGTCTCCTTTTTGGAGTTTGCTTCAGCGCAGAGCATCTCAATGTTCAGAAAAATAAAGGTGGCACATGCATGTGCTTGGGGGCACATGTATTTTTGGAGTGAATAAGAGCAGAAAAAGACTATCTCTCACTCAGTTACTGTACATAAGGTGCATAAATACCATATCCATGAATACCTGTTACATGGCCCTTGTTATCTCTTCAGGTTCAGAATAGGTGGAGGGGGATAAAACTTTTAAACTTATGAAACACACTCACACATTCTTAGCATCTTACCCATCTGATCTATGTGTCGATGCTACTAAAATAGGAGTTTAGTCCACTGTGCGTGGTTTATAGGAGGTTCAAAGCCAAAAAGAGAAATATTTTGAAGGCCAACCTCCCTCCAGCAATGCTTACAGAAATTCAAGGTAGATTGTTAATATGAGCCTTTTGTCTTTTGTCCATTTTGTCCACACCCTCAGCTTTTGGTGTGGAAAGAGACAGGGAGAGATGTGTGTGCTGAGGGCACACCTGAAATGAGCATAATCAGATCTTCATCTGACACAAATGACAATAATTCAGATGGAAGAAGTGGAAGTCACTCATAATTTAAACCAGTGCAGATTAAAATGAAAAAATCGCTCAGATTAGAAATTACAACTATGATTACAGATACTAGTATCCACTAGCAATAATTTAAGGAATATTGCTCAAGAAAGAGTCATTACCTGCATCGAGTATGTAGATTATATGCAGGAATTGAAACAGTGTGAACCAGATACTATAATAATTAAACAGCATCAGAAAAAACCATTAACAAATCTAGCAGAAAGATTTTTAACCTGACATTCCATAACTTTTCGTTAATAAGTAGGTTCCTATCTCCTCTCACACTGGCAACAGACTGCACGTTCAAAAGCGTATAAATTATGACCGTTTCATTATTTTGTTCACAAACCCAGTGGCCATTTGCATACTGGATATTGTCTACCTGCAGTTAATTGCGCTGCTGATGGCTGACGGTGACTGGCATTGCTGCAGACTGCCAGACTCCTCTAGGCTATTTTCAAATGTTCTCATCTTCCTGTAAAAAAGCAGCCTCTGAAATGCCATTTGACACTGCAGCTGGCCTTAAGTTACCTACAGCAGGCTGTGCAATTTATAAATCACATGTGGAATGTGATTAAAAAAAAAAAAAAAGAAAAAAAAAAGGAAAAGGTCAGATTTGGTTTGGACACCCTCAGCTTTGGAGGCACAGTGAGCTACTGACCTCTAGTTGAGAAAAACAAGATAGCTATTAGCTCTGGTCTTGTTTCTAAAATATATTTTCTTCCTACGTGCCAGCCTGCAATGTAATTTATTTTGCTTCTTGGTGGCAACAGGCAAAGCTTTCATATTTTTTCCAGGCAACTCATTCAAACTATTTAAAATGAATGAGAAAGGCTCCATTTTCTAAAGACAGGTTTTTTTTTTTTTTGGTTTTTTATCCCCAGTGACTTTTTGTCTGCACTCGCAGGAATTCAGCACAGACGTGAAATGAAATGAGTGCCATTAAAATAGCAGAAGCCAAGCAGGAGCTGCAGGAGACTCAGTTCTTGGAACAGCTTTTCCACTTGAAATGGTTCAAAGATGAAAACTGAACACCCGATATCCTCCTCCTCTAAACCACTGTTTTGTTTTTGTTAAAGGACTGACCATATTTACAGGTTGCGCACAGCGTGCAAGATACAATATTTTAAGTTTTTATACAAATACATAAATAAAATAAAATATTTACAACATAATGCAAGGGACTAGTGATTTTCTCCTTTGTAAATGAACTTCAAAAAATGATGAAGAGGGATAAGTGAATAGCCCCAGGAATTCAGTGAGATCTGCTGATTTGTTAGGACTCACACAGTAAACAGATCAGCAGTGAGATGCCAAGCACCAGATGGGATTAACTTCTCAGCTCTCGCCTAAATGTGTTATAAACTCACAGTATTCACCCACAAATCATTATTACCAGTCTATCAATAACTCTGTGATTGTTGTGACTGTGACTTTAAATTTTTATTTTTTCCTGTCTTCCTGTCTTTCTTTCCCTGAAATGTTTTGGAGCCACCTTTCCTCTAAACTTTTTGATGATTAAACAAGGACCACAGGATGAGCACAGGGTGACTAAATCACCTGCAGAAGAAATTAGAAATCTATGTGTTCTATCCTTCACAGAATAAATCGAGATGTTCAGCTAATAAATAGAACTAATGAGGGTAAAATATGAATAATTTATGCTTGCTGCTGTTAGTTATTTGTGTCTACCTTTAGCCTCCCTTTCATATCTCCTGGATACAGATGTAACATTATACAGAAGTTTACTTTGCTGTAAAAACTTAATTTTTTCTCAGTGTTCTTACATTTGGGAACCAATCTTGTCTCTTACCTTAAGCAAAATAAATTGCAGTGGATCCTGTGCAAAGGTGGCAATATCAGACAGGATCAGTAGTGCTGCAGCTCTTCTGCCCCTCATGGATGAGATCATCATTGCTTTTTCTCCATCTGAATTTATTTTTATTTGTATTTCTGTCCCATTGCACACAGGCCAGGGTTTCTATCCCCTGGGAGCACACTGCACCCACTCAGCTGGATGGTGAGGTTTGGTGTCAAAAAGAATTTCCTGGGGGACACTCCATTCCTCTGGCCAAAGGAATTTATGTATTCTCAGTAACGAAACTGATGATGGAAACTGAGAAGAAATAGGTTGAAGTACTCCAACCAAAACAAAATGGAAAATGAAGATATAATCAGGATTTTTTGTTCTCTGAGGACAGGGTGGGTGCATTGCAGCAAGGATAAGTCGCCTTTCCCACTTAGAGGATATTTAAACACCGGACCTGACTGTTTGTATTGCGGAATTTTCATCACTATCTGTTTCTTTGAACATATTAAATAATAATAATAATCTAATGGAGGATGATACAGCCTTGTCTGAGGTGAAGGACAGCTGGATGAATTAAGCCTTAGCTCAGAAATGTAATTCTGCACCTGCTCCAAGGGCAGCAGGAACGGCCTTGGGAGTTCTTGAATCCCATTTTATTCTGAGAAGAAATCAGAGGGCATGGGAGGAGAGGATCACAGAGTCTTCACAGGTCAGAATGGACATGCCCAAGTGCTGTCTTGAGTCCCTTTTCAGTCTTACCTCCTCTAAAATTTTGCCAAGTTCACTGACTTCTGGAAAGTCAGACTCTGTCATCAGTCTTTTTAACTTTTCCAGATATTTGTGATATGGGAAAATTAAATTTCAGATATTTTAGTTTGTGTATCAGAGGCTGAGGTCTAGACTCGTACCAAATAAACTTGTTTATTTTGTACAAATTTAGATTCAGAAATCCTAACTTCTAATTTCCAGTGAAGTGCATTTGATCTTATTCTACTTTCAATTGGTCTTGACTTGTTAAAGAACCATAATAATATGCACCTATTTTTTTCTCAGGGATGTTAATTAATACAGGGTGTGATGTGTTCAAATGAGACAATGATTAAGAGTTTTCCATTGCTCCTAATGGAATATGCATACAGCAATTAACAGTCCAGCTGATGAAGAAAGCAAAACCGACTTAATTGCTTTGGCCAGTGGAGCAAACAAGTGTAGACTGAAACAGTGACTTTAAGTCAAAGAGCATTTTCTTTTAGATTTGCTGTGGCTGCGTTATCACCAGCGACTCCAACCCACGTTCCGCTTTACAATAAAATGAATGCAATAGCTCACAGCAGAAGTTTGGCTTGGGGAAGACATTTCTTTCGCTGCAGAACTTTTCCCCCTCTTTTCAAATGCCAGGGATTTAAAATAGGATGTGTACAAAGTGCTGAAGCCCCTATCTGTCACTTAAATTGAACGCATTTGTGGTATGCCTGTGAAAGGTGAGTTGTTTGCTCCCAATTTTTATCTGACAACCATTTACACCAGGCACATCCATAATCATCGGTGTCAGAACCTTCCGAGTGAGTCAGGCGGCTAAACCAACTGATTTTGTTTTCTCTATCTGAAATCCTTTAGGAAAAAAAAAAAAATCTCAGTGTGGGTTAAAGTCACAGTGAGCTGACACTTGGGTTTCAGGGGTGGGACTGCACAGGGACATCTCTGGAAAACAGAGCCTGACAGTGCAGACACAGACACACAGTCATGTTCTTAATCCAGTAATTTGGGACACATTCCCCTAATTAATGACATTTAATCAATCATTTAAAATCAGTGCAATTTAGGAGACGCAGTTGTCTAACTCTCCACCATTAGATCTCCCTGTACTCATACAACACATGTCAATGCACATCAAAAGTTTCTTCACTGTTTAAAAGAAATTTAATTTAATTGACCTATGTGAAGGCTATGTTGGGTTTTTTCCTGAAGAGTTTTTATTTATAATAAGAAATGTAAGTGGAAGTGTGAACATCTATCACCCAGAATACCCAGATTGAGATGTTATCAGACACATCAGCCATCTGGTATTTCAATAAATTTATCTTTTGTTTCAATCAGACATAACCTCACTAAGACATTTAATAAATAATTCACTTTTTGACTTCTTGTTTAACATCTCCCTAAGCGATGCATATGCTGTAATATTTTTTTTAACAGATGTTATTATGAAATTCTGGTATTTGCAGTATAAACGTGTTATACAGTTTAAAGGAAAGGTGTAATAAATAACGAGAGAAAAGTTAAATGCTTCCAGGTAAATCAATCAGCAAACCTATACTTTCCCAATGCCTCTCATTAAACATTTAAACAGGAAGTTATGAAACTTTTTTATGTTTCATATTCACTTTATAGTGTAATAAAAATAATATTTTCACTGGGTATTTGAAATGCTACCCATTAATTTCCAGAAAAAGAGAATCTGTCTAAAATGTCTGGGTAACAAGGATGTGCTTCACAGGAAATCACTGAAAATAGGCCATAGTTACCAAAAAGTGCACTGAAACACTGTTTTTGAGTATACAAATGCACTGCTATTTATACACTTTCTGCTCTGGGGTTAAATGAAGAAATAATTTTAATTAATGGAGAACTGTAAAGTTTTACGCCCCGTATTTAATAGCATTAAATCAGGTGCACGGCACTGATAGGTATGATATTATTGCACTGTGAATGTCATTGTGTTATATAACTCTTTTATTCACCTTGACTGCAGCCTGTGGGACCCATGCACATGGAACGCCACGAAATAATCTGCAGGCTTCCATCAGCGGGGTTACCACAGCCAAAATCCCGATTTTCTCTCTGCTTTACCTTATCCTTCTTCTGCTTCTCGTCCTGGTATATTTTCCAGTGCTCACCGTCGTTGCTGTAAGCGAGCTTGTAGGACCCCACAAACTGGACGTGGCCAAAATCTTTAGCTCCTTGGGTAATTATCCCAGTGATCTTCGTAGGCATGAGCAGGTCAACCTAAACAGAAAAGTTTAAAAGAAAAAAAAAAAAAAAGAAAAGGGGAAAAAAAAAAAGAAAAAAGAGAGAACATAATTAGAAGAGTTTCTGGTTTTGCAACAGACCAAAGCAAAATGGTACAGCTCCCACCGTGGTTTTCCCATGGTGTGCTGACACCATAGACTGTAATTTTACTTTTCCAAGCTCTAAGTCAATCAATTTACTTTCATTTTCCATTTTTCTTTTACTTACTGTTCTTACCACTTAATGGCACAACACAGAATAATCTCACATCTTTCTCCATTGTGCTGAGTGTCATACAGGGCCCCCAAAAAAACCCAGAAATCTACACTGGGAATGATCTGTAACTAAAAAGTGGTGCCATGTGCTCCTAATAATCAGAATACAAGGCTGATTCCCCAAGTGGCTTTCCATTTCCTTCTCAGTTCATGAGCCCATGCTTTAGCAAGTCTCTTAACACATTTGCTTTCACGCTTCTTTCCCTCCTGAAATTTCTTCTCTCTTTATGCCTTTCTTTCTTTTTCTTCCTCAAAAGGTGGAACATACTCATGTTTTGAATTTTTCCTTTTTTGAGTTCTTTATTTTATAATCTTAGCACAATACTTTTAAAAATGCAAGGCAGGAGGCTCAAGGCCTAACAAAATCTGAGCTTTCAAGTGGTTTCCACGTGAGTCAGCATGTCTGTGATCAGGTCTTTTTGAACCAGAAAACAACACTGAATGTAACAGATTTGGGCCAGATGCCTTGGATTAAAATGATCAAGAAAGAGAATGCAATAACAAAAGTAAGTCGACCTAATTAATGAAATTTCAGAGGAAGAATGAAGGAGTTGAACTCCCTATCAAAACTGTCATTTTCTTGAAATTTGAGAGTACAGCTGAGGTTTCGTTGTGTCTTCCAGCAATGTGGCGAGCCAGTAAAAAAGAAATAAAAAAAGGTAGATTTATTTCAAACAATAAATGGCTGTGAAGCAGTTGGCATTTTTAATATTGTCCATTAAATCAGGCAAGAGAGAGACTAAGAGTAAAAATATTGCAGTAAAGTGAGAGGAGTGCTGAACTCCGCAAGCAGATGATTGATATGTTTTTTCAGAAAAAAAAAAAATTAAAAAGAGAAAGTAAAGAAATAAAGAATCTTTGGCTGATCAGATGCTGAAGATCCAGTGCTGGATTTTCAGGAAGCTGAGTCCCCCTGAACAAACTTAAGTTGAGCGGAATGTGGGGCTGGACAGAAGAACAGACGTGCTCTGAGGCATAACAAATTAATAACTAGAAGAGAAACAAAAACAAACAAGCTTAAGAACTCAGCTGGTCCAAGAAGACGCCTTTGAAAGACGGACATTGGGGTTTGGACTTGTGTCCAAGGCCAGGCTGGATACTGGGGCTTGGAGCAGCCTGGGACAGTGGGAGGTGTCCCTGCCATGGCAGGGGTGGCACTGGGTGGGATTTGAGGTCCCTTCCAACCCAAGCCGCTTTGGGATTCTGTGACTCTATACAGAAAAAAACACAGGAAAGTGTAAGAGTACATTTATGAGAACAGAAGAGAGAAAAATGACTGTTTAGGGCAATCAGACGAGGGAGCCTGGAGATCCCAACATTTGAGTGAATAGTAGCAAATAATGAGTGGCAAATCCTTTTAAGGAGAGGAATGACTTGAAATATTCAACACTGAGACACCAAAACACTATGGGGAAAACGTCAGCACCTGCAGAAGTTCAAGAATGTTGGTTGTACCAGAATGAGCGAATTTATTGCCATCATTTACTGCCCATAGCAATGCTGGGGCACCACAGGATATGAAGGAAGAGTCCCTGGGAGGAAAAATCCTTTCTGTGCTCTCTTTGTGGAATGGACAGAGAGAAGGACTCAATGAGTGACCACTCAAAGCCCCAGCCTGCTTTGGGAGCTTTCCAGGATGACTTGGAGGGCCTTTGCTCTTCTCTGAGTTCAGGGGAGCTGGATCCACAGCCCAAGTGCGCCTCTGGGAAATGAGCGCTGCTAATTAGGAAAAGTCTTTCATGAATTAATAAACATCAGGTCTTCAGACCTTGCTTCCAAATATTTTGGAGTCTAAATGAATAGTCTGTTTTTCTAAGAAGACTGATCTGGTGAGGAATCGTTGATTGGTCCACACTTCCCGGCAGCTTTTGAACTGAACATTTCAGAGTCAACTTTAGATTCTCTTCATAAATAATTTTGACATTAGCATTTTACAAGTGTAACCTCTTTTTAGCAGAGAATGCTTCTTGTGCTAAAAGTCAATGTCTCTCCTGTTAACTTGAAAAAATGCCTCCGCAAAACCAGTTGTTTATTTTTAAAATGTTGAAAGCGAGCTGAAAGGATTTTACAAATATTTAACATGGCCATGACACTCAGAGTACTCCTCATTGAAATTCAGAACAGGAAGAAAAGAAAAAACTTCTCATTAAGATTCAGAGGATTCCAAAGGTAGAATCACAATAAATCTTTATTATCAGATAGATCCTGTGTTAATAAAAATGTCCTGGTAATGATTGTTTTGTGCTTATAGGACATATCCAGTGGCCATGCACTCTTGTTCAGAAAATTATGTGGGAATTTGGAAGGTAATTTGACATATGCTCAGGGTTTTTTTTCAATAAGACTTATATAGGACTGTGTAGAATATATGTGTGTGTGCATTTATTTTTTAAAAAGTGAAAGACAATGAATAAACAGACTCTTTGCTAGGTCTTGACAAATCAGACAGCACACATTGCTGGAGATGAAGGAAAAGAATAAAGGATTTAGCACCAGCATTTATATCTCATATTTTAGCATCTTATTAACTTATTTATTTATAAGCAGATGAGAAGCCTTCAGGCAGTAAAGATAATTATTTAAATTAAAGAAGTACAGCTTTTATTTTGTAGCCTCATTACCTTCTACCTTGGTTTTCGTTCTTCGTATTGAAACTGCTTTAGAGCAGAAAGGTGGGGAGAATTTACACCACTTTCTAGGTAAAACATCTGCACTAAAGCAGCTTAAATGAAAGTCATAACTTCCCATCAGGACACAGAACACTTTTATTCAGTTAGTGCAGTCTGCAAGTAACAGGCAATCAAACAAATTACCAGGGAGAGAAGTTGAATTAACACACAACCACTATGCACCCTTCAAAGCTGAATGTGATTAACAGGATTAGAATGTGACTCTGGCTTTTTCAGTGCAGTAGAATTTAGAGGGAGGTAGAGGCAATTAGTCTGCAACTGATAGGATCATTAGCTGGTTACAAGAACAACCATGGTCTACAGTTAATGTACATTTCTGCAAGCAGCTGATCAAAAAGCAGTTTAACATCTTGCGTCTGAAAGAACTCTCTTGGGCTGTAGCTATTCCCTTTTCCCACCTTGTTTCAGATGTTACTGACAATTCAGCGTGGTTTTGGAGGAGAATTAATTTGAGGGGAGCACAAATACACCTGAGTATGAAACATTTGTGGTGAGCCATGGCATGGATGTGCCGCAGGAGCTCTTTGTGCACCATTGGGATGAGCACCAGAGGTTCTTCGAAACCTCAGCCATTCTCTAATCCTCCAACACATGGCAAAACCCAACCACGCTGCTCAAAATCCCACAGATACTGAGCTTCAGTTTACAAAACAGAAGTGCTGCTGAAATGCTGTTAGAAACATCCAGATGTTGCACAACTGCAGCAAGCACACACTGCCATCGCTTGTTTAGATGTGCCATTTTCCCCCACAGTTTTAGTTTTATTTACCTTTGTGATCCTCTAGGCTGTGGTTTTTTTTTCTTAAATCACTCATCAGATAACACTGATGAATGCTGGGCAATCCCTAAACTCCTTGGCAAATACAAAAGCACCAGGATCAAAAATAAAGAAAACTGGGTCCAAAGCATATGAAAACATGAGGGACACACTGCCAAGGTGGGGGCAGCTCTTACCCTCAAGAGACTGAAAAAAGAAGGTCACTATTTACTTCAGCTGCTAATTCACCAAAGTGCGGGGCTGCCTGCGCTTATTAAATGTTTTTATTAAATATCCTGAAGTTGCAATGATGCCTCAGATATTTTGGGATGCTTAGGAAAATGGCTGGCGCTCATGGTTGGACACCTCAATCCCACCAAGAGAGTCCAATGTCATTTTCAGGTAAATAACCTGTCCTGAGAAGGTTATTTACTCTTCGTTTAAGACCTCATGATTCCCTTGATCTTTCCAGGGTGAACTGGCAGAGTCAGAGCTGCTCCCTCTACCCAAGCCTAAAAAGAGAAGGGACAGGACTGCAGTGTCTACAGCAAAAAGGCAGAATCGCAGAGCTAAGAATTACTTAATAACTAATTCCTTATCTTATTGCATCAGATGAAAAGGCTTTGCACTCTCCTCCATGCCCAAAATCTGGATATAAAGGAAAATTAGTGATGGCAGTGTGTGCTTGCTGCAGATGTGCAACATCTGTATGTTTCTAACAACATTTCAGCAGCAGTTCTCTTTTGTAAACTGAAACTCAGCATTTCAGGCTTTTTTTATCCTAAAGACTCATAGTAAACCCCCAAAAAATCCAAACCCCAAACAAACCCGAACTATAATCCCCCATGGCAAATTTTATCTAAAATCTTTTAAGGGACAAAACAACTGATCAACTATATACCCTTTGCAGAGTCACATAATTTTCATCACAGCATCTTATACAGGAGAGGGTTTTTTTTTTTTGTGTAGTCACTTAAATATACATTATTAGGATAAATATCTACTAATAGAATAATACAAAAAAAATTAAGTTATGACAGAAAATGAATTGCTCTAGAAAAAGCCATAATAATTTGATAAAAAGAAATATCTTCTAGTATTTTCATCAATATTATGCTATACAGGATTTTCATGCTCTCTAGGTAAAATAAAATAAAATAAAACAAAATAAAATAAAATAAAATAAAATAAAATAAAATAAAATAAAATAAAATAAAATAAAATGTATTAGCATTTAATTGGGTATGTATTAGCTCTATTAGCTGGCATATGTTTAAAATTAAACTTCTCAAACCAAGGTAGGGATGGGTTGTTTTCAAATAAAATAAGACTCGAGTGTCACTCTTTTTATTCTTTAAAGGTGTAGAATTTTTTTTGCTGGCTTCTTTTTCATTCGAGCTTAGACCTGCAACATGATTTTAACACTGTGTCACAATATTTGTAATGCCTGCAGTCCTCTAGGCTAAGATAATAAATACTGTCCTTATTTTCTTATTGCTCTTAATTGCTTTTCCCTCTGAATGACTTTATGGCTGTGGTAACTGCTCTAAAGAAACAGGTTAGGAAGAATTCCATATACCATCAGCTGTCTCCAGTACAATTTAAAAGTGATAAATTGAAGGGTGAAGCCTGTTTAAAATCTCCATGGGCCATCAAAAATACCTCTCAGGCCATTATTCCGAAAATTTTAGTGTGAAACACACAGCCAGGATGAAAAGTTACTTTATTTCCAGAAGCAACTTCTTAGGAAGCAGCTACTTCTTAAAAAGTACAGATTGTGTGAATTCTTCCTTAATGTATTGACATACGTAATAATCTCTGTTACACAGATATTACTGGAAAAGGTGGGAAAAACCCACCTAAGTTACTGCAATATTTTTTCAGCATTTCAGTAAAAATTCAGATGAAACAGGTGTGTATGATCAACTGCATGTCCATTTTCAGAGCAGTATCTATTTCTCACAGAGCAGCTTTTCATAACCACACTTTACTAAGCCGCAAATAATCTCATTTTGGTGATATTCCAGAAATAAAATATTAAAAAAAAAAAAAAGAAAAAAAGAAAAAGAAGCAAATTTTAGCCTTAAGATCTGGATTTTCAGAAGTGCCAGAGGGAGTTGTTACTCATTTCCTCCGGGATCTTAAGGCAGATGATGCTCTGTGGTTGTATCAGCACCCTGGTAAATCCTGCCCACAGCACACACAAGGTAATGCTATTTTCCTCCTGACCCTGCAAATCAGAATGAATTCCACGGGTCTGGATAACTCCTACAACTTATCAGCGAGTTCTTGTGAGGGAAGTGGCAGTACCAGGTATGCCAAGGTCTGAAGGAAAAGAAAACTCAGAGTTTTGACATGCTAACATCAGAGATGATTAAAACCTATAACCTTTTCTCCTGCCCCTGGGTTTTTCACATCTGTGCAGGGGATATTTTTGCTGTAATCATGATTAGAGGATTTTTGCAGAGATGACACAGTTGACTGCATTAGATACCAACAGTCAAGAAACCCCTAATAAAATGCCTGTCCCTCTGCTGTGGCACATCCAGGGCTCACCAGTCCTTGAGGATGCCAGGAGATTTAAAAATAGCCCATTAAATTACCAGTGATTAAGCAGGCTTAGACATCTGGCAGAGCTCGGAGAAGCCTTTGAGCTGCATTAGTGCACTCCAAGGGTTGGGAAAATCTGGGACACTGTCCTGTGCTAAGTCAATGAGCTGGAGTTCTTGTGGGAAAGCCAAGGGCAGAACAGAACTTAGCCATTGAAATAAAGCACGCAGAGTAAAAATATAAATACGATGATGAACAGTTCACGACACAGAGCTCTGATTGTGTGTTATGCTGTTTTCTGTGAAACTTTTCATCTGAACACTACTGCCAGAAATGACTGTGCAGTGCAATTCACCCAGCACCTCTTTATGGACAGAAATGGATAAGAAAATGGGAAAAGAAACTTAATTTACATTCAATTCTTTACGTAATGGCCAAAAAAGGCAAAAATTGCAAAAATTTAATCATCCTGTATGATAATAAGAAGTAACTTTTTTTCTGGAAGGCAATCTAAAGTAGCTCTTGCTGGACTAACAATAAAGACACTGAGAACTTTCGATCAAATGTGCTGGCTATGACTAAAGGTGAAAATAAAACACAGAAAAGAACAATTACCACTGTTAAAAAAAAAAAAAAGAAGACTATTTGTATTTCAGCTCATCTTTAATCTATAAGTAAGGAACAAGTCATGCTGAGATGATAGATAGGCATGTTCCACTTCTTCAGATATAGAGAAGAGCAAGGTAGCTCTGTTGCCTCTCTTTATTTTACCAAAATTTATCTCCAGCTGATAAGGAAATGTATTAGTAAGATTTCCTGCATGCCAGTGCTCAGTTCCAGTGGAGATTCCTTATTTTCCCATTAAAGAAAATGTATTACTTTGCTGGAAATCTCAGGTGCTGGAGTGGGTAAAACAGCAGCAAAACACTGGTCAAAATAGAGAGAAAAAAATGGAGTATAAGCAGGGGAAACAGGATGTATTTAACCATCAGTTTCCGAATGGCACATGGCAGAGACATGAAGAGTGGGGAAGTCAACATTTACCACAAATACTTCAAAAGGTAGCCAGGAGAAAAATTGATGAGTTTGGTTTCATTTGTCTTGGGATTTTGGTGCATTATGGGTTTTAAGTGGAAATCAAAGGCGGGTGATGCAGTGCCTGGGAAGACAAAAATCCTTCCCTACAAATTAAAGATCACAATTTCTGCTTGGCTTAGAGTAGAGAAGATGATACAACACCTTTTATGGAGGACTGATAAATACGTTTGTAAAAAGTGTTGGGATCATAAATGAGCTCATTTATACATAGGCAGCTCATTTTATTTTTAAAATGAAAAGTAATGACGGTAATATGGAAGTTGATTATTTACCTGATTGGGTTTGTTGCTTTTTTGTTTTTTTTTTCCTCAGGTGATTAATAACATTGCAAATATTTTCTGCAGCACATAAAAATGTCTCAATAATCTATAAGTGCCTGGGCTACAGACTGACGAGCAAACTGAAGATAAGCTTGCACAGGAGATACTGCAAAGAGACTAATAATTAATATAACTACTGAACTGTTGAATTACTAACAAAAACCTGCCTGTAAGCAAAGTTAAGTCTGCCTAGAAGATAAGTGGGGTTAAGGTTGGAAGTTTCTCCTGGTGTTTAAAAGCTCTGACTGCATAACTCTTATTTTCACAGGAAATGCAGCCAAGACAGTGTAACTCAGCCATTGTTTTTAGGAGTGACTTTGCCCATCTGTCAGCCGGGATTATTACGCATAACCTGTTCCACACAGCTATGCTGCTGTAGCTATAAGCTAGAAATGTCAAAACTGTGATACTAGACTTTGAAAACAACAGCAAACTGCCTTTTTTTTTCAGTTTTTAAAATTTTTTTTTGGTGTGTGTGCTACCCTCTGAAATGTTAGGGCAAGTTTTTTTTTTTCCCCCCGAAGTTAAAAAAGAAATAAACAAGTCACTACCTGCTGTCAGAAGTGAAAAAAACAAACAAAAATATCAACAAGCAAACTGGACACTGTTAATAACCAGTGGAGAAACATAAAAAGAGTGCACTATAGGAAACAGCTCTGGCTTTTTTAGCTAGAGAAGTATTTTTCCAGGTTTGCAGAAGAAATCAGATTTCTTTTCCTTTTCAGAGTGAATGTCTTGTCACTTCTGGGGCAATAATCTAATAATATACTTGCTTGAATGCAATTAAAAGGTCTATTAATCTTCATTCTGCAGGACATAAGAAAGATTATCTGTCATTAGTCAAAAGGACACCCTGGAGCGCCTGTGGCAGGGCTGGGTAAATAGACCTCTGGTCAAAACAAGGTTGTGCTCCTGGCAGGACAGACCCAGCCCTGGGACTCAGCTCTGCCTTTGATCTGGCACAGATGAATTCTCTTGGCTTTCAGAATGCCCTGCGAGGCTTTATCGGCACCAGGCATGGCCGATTTCAGGGATTAATGCTGTGCTGAAAGCCTTGACCAGACCTGGAGCTGGGTGGGAAAATATTTTCCTGTTCTCCAAAGTCAAAAAAGAAGTAAACAAGTCACTACCTTGCTGTCAGAAGTGAAAAAAAACAAACAAAAAAAATCAACAAGCAAACTGGACAAATAAAAAACAACCAAACCCACCAACCATTCCCAAAACAAACAAACAAACAAACAAAACCCCCAGATGTAACAAAACCCTTAGTATTCAATAAAAGGTGAAGAAGTTGGCTTTTGGAAGAGCTGATCTACACCTTTTCCATTAGGTCTGCCTGGCTCAGGTTCACTTTCAGTTCCAGGCAATGAAAAGAAAGGCCTTGAGAATGGACTGCAACATTCCAGATTAAAGTAACAATTGAATAATTTTTACCATTTAAAATATACATATATATATATATATTCCATTCTAAAGCCTACATGATGGAAATTCCACAAAAACTGTTTGACTGGGATGTTTCGTGAGAATTTTCAATAAGAAACATGGATTAAATGGACTTTCAAACATTTCAAACTCGAATTTTAAACCAGAACCCACAGACACAGTTGCAGTCAATTCAAACTCCACTGTATTAAATTAAATATTAAGTAAAGCTGGTCTGCAACCAGAGCTTCAGTATTCAGAATTGTTAACAAAATTGATTTGTCTCTGCAATGTCAATGTCACTTTTCATATAGTTAAAAGATCGACCATTTTGATAGTGGAATGAATTTCTATAGAACAGGGTTCAAAATTATGTATGAAGTTGTTTCCTTTTCAGAAGAACAGGTATAAAAGTTAACATATGATTGCAAAAGTAAAAATATGATTGCCAAAATGTCTTACATTTAATAGCAAATTTTAAAATGCTGCATTTTCACCTAGAATGATTTCCATGTCTTTTCATATAAATAAGAAGAACATCTCAATTGTTACAAGATTTTCTTTTTAAATAAAAAAACCCAGCTCTTCCATGCTTTGTACTGTTAAATAATTAATCAAAGGAGTTCTGATGTTTTAATGCATAAGCAAGAGGGTAAATCAATGGAGACAAACTGTTTCCTAAACTTATCTGTACTCTTCTAAGTTTGAAAAAGAAATTGACACAGAAGACCGGAGGTCTGTGGTCATGGATTGTGGTGGTTGAAGTTGAGTTTATTTCAGAATTAAGGAACTTTCTTTATGCCTCAGTAGATGCATCTTCCTTGGGAAAATGACAGACTGGCTGTGAATGGCTCTATAACTCATATCACCCCGAATGGTAATTTGTTTAAGATTTTTTTCTCCATTTAAAAAAAATTAATACCCTTTGTTTGCACCCTAACCCACGTGGAAACATGAAAGGAATGCAGACATAAATATACCTCTCAGGCTCTCACTCAACATAGAGCAGAGTCTTAAAAAAGTTTTTATAAGGCTGAGATAGTTAGGGTGTAGCTGAATGAGGGTGAAAACAATGTCAAAAGTCATGGTTCCCCCAAGGGAACACTGGACTTACCACTTCCTGGGTTATTAAAAATTTAAAAAAAAAAAAAAAAAGAGGTCGTTTTACAACTTAAACGCAACCTTGAGTAGGTTCGGGCACATGAAACCTCTAGAAGCCCTCCTGGAATACACAGAATGGACTCAATGATTGTTAAAGGCCATGTCTTTGGGATGACACTTCAAAGTCCTGCTGTTGATATGTTAAAAGTATTAAATAATATCACCACTATTCTCACTATAAATAACTCTGTGTATGTTTCCACCATCACGCTTGTTCCTTTCTGCAATTGACATTATGAAGATTTAGGTAGAAACAAATTACAGGCCATTTTCTCACTAAACAGATTAGTAAAAATGTTCCTTTATTAATATATATTTCAAAATTCACTAGGAGTACATTGGCGAAAACAAATTGCAACCAATTAAAAAAAAAAAAAAGAAAAAGATGAAAACGATGGGGTTTTCTCAAACCAAAAACAGCAAAAGAGAAAAGTACAGCTATGGTTGTAGTACAAACAGTATGAAACATCCTCTCAAAACCATAACTGTTTCTTACAGTCAACAGGGCTGGATCCCAAAAAAAAGTATTATCTGAAGGAAAATATTTGCAAATTCTATATTTGCATATACCCACACGACCCCTGCTGACATCTGGTCCAGCTGAGAAAGAACTGCGCACGGAACAGAGAGAGGCGTCTGCCCTGCCATGAAGCAGCAAAAAGACATGAGGTGATAAATTATTAACAAAATCAAAATCTTAAAAGTTTTGAACACCAGCACACAGAGAAGTGTGTGAAATCACAGCATTAAGAAATCTGAGAAGAAGATATTTTCAGCTCTGGGCGATGTGTTTTCCTTGTAGCTCCATCAGATATTGGTGGTTTTTTGGGGGGGGGGGGATTTTTTTTGTTTTTCATTTTTTGTGGTGTGTTTTTTCTTTTTTTTTTTTTTCCCCACAAAGGTTAATCTTTCAAACATCATATGCAGCCCCTGCTCTGTCAGGTGGGTATAAATCTGGTTTACCAAACCCCCGTGTTAACCACCAAAAATCTGCATGCCTTTGGAAAACAATTTTTTTCAGTCAATCACAATTTTGAAACTCAGAATTTTTCAGTCAGCTCTGAGCACATGAGACATGCTGTGACACATCCACTTTCATACAACAGGGGTTAAAAATTTGTTTTAGGTGTATAAATCAGAGAAATAAACTTGAACGTTTACCAGTTGCATGTAGCAGCAAAAATTCTATATAAAACCACGTGTCAATGTAAATTAACTTCTAACAGAAAACAAGGTACTACAATGTCAGGCAGACAGAAGTAAAATATCCTTGGCTTTTTGTTGAAGAAGATGTGTCTGCATTTTCCATCAAGAATTCAAGTAAAAAGTTGTATTTTCCCCACTGCCGTCAAGTAGATGTTTCTCACTCGTGCATTGCAGTTTAGAGGAGTGGACTGTTCCCTAAACATTTGCTCTGTAGGCAGCAGAAAATACACCCCTATTACTACAACACAAATCAGCAGTAATTTGTGTCTTGCAGCAGATTATTGTGCTTGTATCAGTGAAAGAACATTTTAAAAAAAAATTTGCTGTAGTATCCCATAGCGGAAATATTTGCTTTTCTCATAAAAAACCTGTATTTTAAAAAGCGTGGGGATTAACAGAAAATTTATATATTTTGAGCAGTATCACCTCTAATATTTCTGCTCGCTGACTGATTCCCAGCAAGTCTTTGTAGAAATGTCTTGCCACCAGCCTTGCCTTTAACCACCAGCCTGGGGTACACCCAGGGGGACTAAAACTGCTGTGTTTTCCCCAAATGTCACATTAAACTAACCAGACTTAAAGGTTTTGTGGAGCTGAGTGAGAATATGCTGCTGGGAGCAGGCATTTCAACTGGGATTAACGAGTCCTCGTTTCGGCCATGAAACACAAAAAGTGTGTTTAAGGAGGTGATTAACCTCCTGCACAAACACCAGTGTAGTTATTCCCACGGGCTCCAGCAAAATAAACTCGGCTTTAGGGTCACAGGGCCAGGAATAAGAGACCCTGAGCTCACAAGGAGTGACAATTTCACTGAACTCGACCTTCTCATGGCACCAGGGGTGTCACCCCACGGTGCAGACCATCCCCCAGGAGTTGATCTTGGGGGATGAAGTGAGGTCACTCTCGTGGACTGAGATATTCCAGTCCCTCCAAACAGCAAAGCTTTTCCTAAAGTAATTTCTGATTTTACGGCAGGGGAGGTTTGGATAGGATATGAGGATAAAATTTGTTCAGAGGAAGGGCTGCCCGGGGCAGTGGTGGAGTCCCCAGCCCTGGAGGGATCCAGAAGCCACTCGGATGTGTCCCTTGGGGACATGGGGTGGTGGTGGCCGTGGAAGTGTTGGGGGAACAATTGGACTTAATGATCTTAGAGCTCTTTTCCAACCTAAATGATTCCAGGATTCCATAAACACTTAAAACTTGCCCTGATTTAGAAGCACCTTGTGACCTCTAAATAGAAAATGGTCCATATGATTAACAATAATAAGCAACAGGACAGACTGGGGGAAAAAAGTATCTACTACAAAACACATTGGTTTTCTTAGTAGAAAGCGGGTAGCTTGTCCACAGCAGTGGACTACTACAAAGTGGTTTTGCTTGTGAAATATGGGTCAAGTAAATAATTCCTAAATTCACAATAAATATAAGCACGACAATATTTTACCAGTATTTTCAGAGCTACAAGTGCAATCAGGTTGCATGAATACTGACATTATCTTTTATATTCAGTAATTTATTTTAGAGGTGGAGAAGATGATCCTGTGATTGCTGCACATTTTGAGCTTTGGTTGGAAAGAGAATATTGGAGGGCAGGAAAGGGACTTTTTGCAAGGATCAACAGTGGTAGGACAAGGGGGGAATGGCTTCCCATGGCAGAGGGCAGGGCTGGATGGGATATTGGGAATTAGGAATTGTTCCTGGGAGGGTTTGAGGCCCTGGCACAGGTGCCCAGAGCAGCTGTGACTGCCCCTGGATCCCTGGCAGTGTCCCAGGCCAGGCTGGACATTGGGGCTTGGAGCAGCCTGGGACAGTGGGAGGTGTCCCTGCCATGGCAGGGGTGGCACTGCATGGGCTTTAAGGTCCCTTCCACCCCAAACCATTCTGGGATTCTGTGTCCGCAGCCCTGCTGGTGCACAGGAGCATAAAGAGAGAGGAGCATTCATGCCGTTAAAGTTATCTTTTCTGCATTCCTTACATGCATTTTTTGATTACACATTCAACTGCCAAAGAGAGCCTTGAAGAAAAAACAGATGCATTTCAATTGTCCAAATAAATAGACAACTTCTTTTGGAAATTAAACAAGAAAACCCCAGACATAATCCCTTCCATTTCCCTGGGATGCCTCACAGAAAGTGAGGCTGGGGCAGCAGTGGAATTTTCTGTGAGCTACAGCTTGGCTGCATTTCCATTGCCTGGGAGCCACCTGGAGCCTTAGGCCCTGCAGGATTTTGGAAGAGCTTTCATTTCGGGATCCTGTAAGCCCTTGACAGCAGGTGGGAGGTGTGGAGATTCTTTGACTGCAGCTCAGCAGAGCGGGGCAGGACACCAGAGGTGTGCGTGGGACCAGGGAGCACAATTCACCCCTGGTGCTGCTCAAATGACTCATGCGGGGCAGATCAGAAACTCAGGAGGAAATTCTTGTACAAAGTTTGGGAAGAAAACCTCAGATTTAAATAAGAGAACTCTTTCAGTGCATTTGGCGGGTTCTCCTTTGTGTTCTGGAAGTGCTTTGTGGTCAAAAAAGCACATTTCACAGGTGCTGTTAGAATGGGGGAGTTTGATGGTTTGATACTCAGAAACTCAGGCAGCGCATGAGTTGAGCATTCAGATTTTAAATCTCTTTTTTTCCCCTTGCTAACATTTATAGTGGACACAGCCAATTAGGGTTACTTACTCATCAATGTGCCAAAACCATATTTGGATGTTACAGTAAATTAAGCTTTTTGTACATAACTTGCTATCAGCACTTTGTCTATTCTCCAATTATGTATTTTTTATGAGGGTTTTTATAATGGAAATACTCATGTTTATGTCTAATCTACATAATGTCTATCTATAGCTCTCTGTATCTATATAATCTCTATCTCTATAATCTATATTTATATCTACATTATCTGTATCTATAAAATCTGTATCTATCTATATTATTTATTTCTATATCATCTATAGATGTACACATACAAATACACAGAGTATATATACTTACACACTCAGACATACATATTTAAAACATAGGTAATTTTTGCTTAATAATTTTCCTGATCTATGAGGTTGCTCTTGAGGTCACATGCACATTCTTCCCCTAAAATACTCCTTAATTTAGTTTTCCATCAAAATTCTGAATTATTTTTGAACTGAGACCAGTCCTTACCACAGCATTATGTGTCCCCCATGCCAGGAAGAAATATATAAGGTTTTTTATACATCTCTCTCTCTGAGGTATAAATATAAACTTCTCTGAGAGAGGTATAAATGTATTTTCAATAAATTCAGCTGCAATTAGGTGGAAAAAGAAGCAAATTTTAAAGAAGGGAACACTTCTGAATGCAACCAGGAAAAGTGAATTACTAGAAGTAGAGTAAATCAAAGAACAGGAGATGAAAAGTAGGTGATAAAATGAAAAAATGGAAATAAACTTGTGTGGGATGTTGTGGCTGTTGTATCTGAGGTGTCTATAACAAAGTGCTCACATCCATAGCTTGAGAACTTACATTTTTCTGCCAAGGACACATTGGATGATATTAAGACCCCAACAGTTTTCACCAAAACTGTGTGAAATATTAAAAACTTTTATTTACATTGTTTTTATTCAGTCTGAACTTGATGTTTCCTTCTGTAGGCTCTGGAAGCCACAACTATGCACTATCAGAAAACCGTGAATTTTTGTTTAGAAGGTTTGAAATATCTGCAGGTGCTCGTTCTACCCAAAACATGAAATTACACAGGAGCAAACACTTTGCACAAGTTCCAGCATTTTCTGACGCTGGAATCAATAACTGAGCCTTCTGGAGAACATCCACGAGGGCGGATTTTACCCCGGTGAGCAGACAGGTGACATCCCACAGGCTCAAACCATTTTATGATTTATACAGCTCTATATCGTTAGAAAACAGCAATCACCTGTCAGTGCATTTCCATTTTCACATTTTCTCAGTCATTTTAATTTTTGACCCACATTTGAAAGTCCTTCAAAGCAGCTCTAAGAGCAGCAGGATGTATTTAGCTCCACTGGCAGCTGAGAATGCTTCAGAATTCCCTGAAAATAGGTGAAATTGAGGACAAGATCTTCCTGTTAATGGCAGCAAGGTCACATGAGGAATATCTGTTTTCTCTGCAAACCTTGTCTCAGCTATACTCCCACTGAGTTACTTATTATACACACCAATGTTCCCTCCAATATTTTTTGGAATATTGTAGGAAAAATCTCCTTTTACCATTCCTTCCTGCACCCGTTCACATGCACTTACTCTTACTAACCCAGATGCTGGCTTTTCTGAAAATCATCACAAATATTTTAGCTCAAAACAAGACAAATAAAGTTTTACTGGGAACTGAAAATGCCTTTAACCTTTCGAGAAGTGCTTTGCTACAATTAAATCACGTCCTGTGCATCTTAAATTTGCCACTGCAATGGTAAGGAGGGTTCTGCATATGGAACACAGTGTTTTATTTGTTTATAGCTTCTCGGGCTGCATATCAGAGGAGTCAGGCTTATTTCTGCACAGCAGATGAAATGTAATGATCCTGGAGAAATATGGGACTAACCTTTCTGAGGAGAAAGTGCTGAATTAAAATAAATGAGATGGGACTTGCCAGTATTTTTTACGTACTGCTTAATGTAGACCTCTGCAATGTGTATTTTTATCTGCACGAAGTCCTTCAGGAGCCAAGCCTTTTCTAAACAGAATATCAAATCAATATGAAGAAATATGGCATTTTTTTTTTTCCTTTCTAAATGCCGATAATTTTATCTGTGCTAAATTATACCCCTCTTGTTCCAAGGGTATCCCTGCATGCGTGCAAACAATCCATGGCTACATACACAGCTGATGTGCTGCCAGACCACCTCAAGAAATTGCAATTTCATCTGCAGCAAAGTGGAAATAAGAGCACTAAAAAAACTGTACTTATGTCACCTGTGTTCCAGATTGACGCTTTCCCACAAGCTCCTGCAAGGAGCCACGAAACACAAACCTTCTTCTGCCTCTTGTAGCTGTGGTCTTGAATCAGCGTGGCTTTCGTGGGCTCCAGAGGGGAATATTTTGTGTCTTACTCTCTCAGTTCCCAGGAGCGCACAGATTAGCCTTGTCTCGTGTCACTGCCTGGAACAGCGCTGGGAGCTGCTGCAGCAGATACACCACCAGTGACACGCCAGAAATAAAAAGGTTAAGTTTCCCACAGCTGCTCAGTTAGGAGTATTCTCATCAGGCTGTCCATTCGCTTCATAATTTGTGTCCAAAACTGTTTTACTGCTGAAAGGAAGCCATGCAGTCACCTAGCCCTCTTCATCCACATTGCAATCTGCTTAGTTATCTTAAAAATTAAACCCTGTGATTTTTTTCTTTTTCTTTTACTCCACTGATGAATAAAACCACCTGAGTACTTCCTAAGGGAAAGTATTTATAAAGTGCTAGTCACAATTTTTGACTTATTGCTTAAAATGTGACTCATGGCATGCTCGCCACCCTAAACCATCCCAGAGACCTGATGGTTTCAAGCCTCCACCTGAATTTAAACACAGGTTAGGAATGTGTCGACATAGCCAGAGATTAAATACAAATAACTGCATTTGATCACTGAAGTGACAAACATAAAGAGAGATCAGCTATCATGTAACATGCTGCAATTTGTTTCCCTGATATTAAATTTGCCTCTGTTGGAGTAGACAATACTCAAGCTTCTCTACTCTCATAATTTGGTCCTCTTTTGATGTACAAATGCCAAATGCATACAGAAGCAGAATATTTAGAGTTTTTACAAGAGCCTGCCCCACCAAATGTGGCATCACTGGGATGGATGAAACCATGTGAGGCAAGAGGACAGGAGGTGAAGGTGTGTAAAGGCAAACCTTTGTTTTAAGGGAATGAAACATCCACAAGAAAATTAAATCAGGATGACATCAACACAACTGAGGCTGCTGCTGATTCAAGATTCAGCACAGTTATCTTAATATGAACTTTTTCAAGGTAGGCAGGCTGTATTGGACATTTCCGTAGTGTGACTGACTTAACTTGTAAGTTAACACGAGTTTGGCACCGGTGTTACTTTTGATTGGAAAAATGTTTAGAAGATTCTGCCCTTTTCAGTCTCAGAAGTGACACACTTATATTATAAAATCAATATGCACCTCAGGATACCCTTACAGCTCACTAAATCCCACAATTTTGGCACGGTGAGCAGGAGTGCAAAGGTGTGGATTACAGCTATTGAGCAAAATCTGCCCACGAGTTGGAGAAGACGTAGAGACACCATTCATGACAACATTGCCACCCCGGGGTAATTCTGATTTAATCATTGTTCTGGCAGTGTGGCCAGGGCACGGCTGCAACATAACATCTGATCTAACGTGCTGCTCCAGATCAATGGGTTTGAGCATCATGTAAGGCTTCAGATGGATTCTGCAAAAACAACAGTCACCACTTCACCCCTCGGGATGCAGCTAATCAAGAACAGCTCATTAGGTCTTGCAGCATACTTCATGTTAAATGTGCATAAAACTCAGTTAGAAAAAAAAAAGCAAATGCACGGACAGTGTCATGAAAGGTTAAATATTTTTATAAGTATTTCAGCATTTGTTGAAATACTTGAAGTTATTCATCTATGTATAGATGTAATATATAATTTTTTTTTTTTCCCCAGAGCAGCTGTGGCTGCCCCTGGATCCCTGGCAGTGTCCCAGGCCAGGCTGGACATTGGGGCTTGGAGCAGCCTGGGACAGTGGGAGGTGTCCCTGCCATGGCAGGGGTGGCACTGGGTGGACATTTACGTCCCTTCCAGCCCAAACCAGTCTATGATTCTGTGAAATCAATTAAAACTTGTGTTTGCACAAATATGCACTGCTTTGGAAACCTGTACAACAACTAGCACAAAAGAAATGTGATGAAAATTCTGAGTTCTAAACCACAATATCTAAACAGGTCTCCAAGCTTTAACTTGCACCACGATGCGATATCCACTGATCTGCTGTACAAATTAAACCACCACAGGGGAAAAAATGAAAACCAGGCCTAGAAAAGTATGTATCGCAGGGAGCATTCATTCCTTCAGGTGATGACAAGAACAGACAGCAGAGAAGCAGCTGCTTGTCCTCTGCTAGGTGCACAGGTTCTCATTTCCTCGCCAGCCTCCCGCTGCCTCTCCTGCCCCCCCTGAATTTCCCCCACTGCAACTGCAGCAGTTTGCACTGCTGTGATGCAGGGTTTCCTTACCTCCTCTCAACCAAAATCACTCATTTTTGTTACCTGCTGAAAGCTTCAGCCAACACAAAGCGCTTTCACCTCAGTCAGAGTGCAAAATCTTTCACCCTCTGTAGGAGCAAGAGGCTCCTGCGAGTTCTCACTGCAAAAATTGAGGCTCTCGCTGCCTGAACTCACCCTCAAGTAGATGTTAGAGTGCTCTCATTTCTGGATTCACTCAACTCTGCTTCTTGTGGCATTTGGAACCCAGCATTAAGTCCTGTGTGACATCCTTACCTGTGTGGGGTGTTCGGACAACACACATTTCACAGGTGCTGTTAAAACAGGTGAGTTTGATGGTTTGATACCTAGAAACTCATGTAAAGCATCAGATTTTAAATCTCTTTTTTTCCCCTTGCTAACATTTATAGTGGACACAGCCAATTAGGGTTACTTACTCATCAATGTGCCAAAACCATATTTGGATGTTACAGTAAATTAAGCTTTTTGTACATAACTTGCTATCAGCACTTTGTCTATTCTCCAATTACGTATTTAAACCAGGCTGAAAAATATTGTCATTTGTATAAATCAAAGCAGCCGTCAGTGCTTTTAAAATTTCATTGATCATCAGTAACACTGCAAAAGTCTCCTGTGGAAAACCGTTTTCTGTCCATTTACACAACAATTCCTTCACAAAGTGTAAACTTCTCTGTGCAATTTCACTTAATAGCAGAAAGAATATTGTGAGGATCGCTTGACACTAACACACTTAATGATAATTTAAGGGGTTAGAAATACTGATAATGAAACAATTATTATAAGGTAATAACATCAAATGTGTTGCTCTCCTGGCTACCTGCTTAATTTCCATGTAGGTGATTCATTCCCTGGTGAAGTCGTGCCAGCCACAAAATGTGAAGTACTGCAGAGTGCTTGAGATGAAAAATGTAGGAATCAAAAGAGGAATGCATGCACACAGAGGATTTATAAGAGATAAGGAACTCCTTGGCAGACACCAGGTACTTCTCACCCTCCTTGTCCACCCGCCAGCGCCTGAGGGAACATTTCAGCGCAGTGATACGGATGAAACCAACGGATCTGCTGAAAGCAAATCCCAAGTACTTCATGTTATCTGTCCACACAATTGGGTTGTCCTTACTGCCAGACCCAGGATTTTCTCCATTTCCTCGGGGCTGACTGAAAAAAGCATGCGTTAACTTCAGGGGATGCTGGCACAAGGCCATTTGAAATTATTGTGGAGGGATATATTTCAGATTATTAGCCTAATAACATTGAAAAAAAAAAATCAGTTGGATAATTATATTAAAATGACTTCAAGTGAAAATTCTGCATGACAAGTTTGGGTAGATTTTTTCTTTTTTTGGCTAAAGGTAGTCTCCTAACCAAAGGTAACCATTTCAGTTCAGCAGTCAATGGAGGGAACAGAGTGCTTATTTTTTTGCCTCCCAGAGCATTGTCTTAGGTGAGCAGCAATTTCTCTTTGCCTCCCTTTAAGGGAGAGAGAGGTGGAGTGCCAGTGACTTGCTTAGATTTGCCAAAATTGATTTAGGAAAAGAATTAGACAGACCTGTGCACAACTGAGAATCATATAAAAGTTATCTTTTCACAGGAACCATCCCACTGTAAACCAGGGCAACACTTGCAGGGTATGATTCTGCAGAGATAAACCTGAAAGCTGTATCAAGCTAGAGTAGCATCCATAAATTAGTATTTTTAATATTGCTCTTGAGTAAATATAGTTATGCAAGCTCAGTGGAGGAAACTGTTTTGATTTCCAGGCAACACATGTGCACAGAAATCTAAAAAAACCCAAAAAACACCAAAAAACCAGTCAAACCCCCCCCCCCCCAAACCCCAAAACGAAAAACACCCAAAAGCACAAAAAT